>CAXAKX010000947.1:12500-21441 GCA_963969525.1 Ontholestes murinus
TTTCCGCTCGTCGATCTTTTTTCCTTACGTTTCGTGCGAGCGAACGAACGAACGAACGAATATTATATTATCGAATGATAAAAGAAATTTCGACAGTCATTCTGTACCGGTGTGGCGGTCGGTCGGTGTGCACGGTGCGAAAAGCGAAATTTCGATCGACACGAAATAATTACGAAATTTTTACCACGGTTCGCATTTATTTCCGCTCGTCGATGTGTCCTTTCGTATCGCGTAAGCGAATTAACGAATATTATATTTTAATATAATAAAAATAATTTCTGCCGTTATTCGGTACCTATGTACGAAAAACCTATATGTGGCGGTCGGTCGGTCGGTGTGCACGGAGCTAAAACCGAAATTTCGACAAGAAATAATTTCGAAATAATTTCGAAACTTTTACCACGGTTCGCAATTTATTTCCGCTCGTCGATCTTTTTTCCTTACGTTTCGTGCGAGCGAACGAACGAACGAACGAACGAATATTATATTATCGAATGATAAAAGAAATTTCGACAGTCATTCTGTACCGGTGTGGCGGTCGGTCGGTGTGCACGGTGCGAAAAGCGAAATTTCGATCGACACGAAATAATTACGAAATTTTTACCACGGTTCGCATTTATTTCCGCTCGTCGATGTGTCCTTTCGTATCGCGTAAGCGAATTAACGCATATTATATTTTAATATTATAAAAATAATTTCGACAAGAAATAATTTCGAAACTTTTACCACGGTTCGCAATTAATTTCCGCTCGTCGATCTTTTTTCCTTACGTTTCCTGCGAGCGAGCGAACGAACGAATATTATATTATCGAATGATAAAAGAAATTTCGACAGTCATTCTGTACCGGTGTGGCGGTCGGTCGGTGTGCACGGTGCGAAAAGCGAAATTTCGATCGACACGAAATAATTACGAAATTTTTACCACGGTTCACATTTATTTCCGCTCGTCGATGTGTCCTTTCGTATCGCGTAAGCGAATTAACGAAAATTTTATTTTAATAAAATAAAAATAATTTCTGCCGTTATTCTGTACATGTGTACGAAAAATATATATGTGAGGCGGTCGGTCGGTGTGCACGATGCCAAAAGCGTTATTCGGTACGGGCGTGCGAAATAATTGTACGCGGCGGTCGGTCGGTGTGCACGATGCTAAAAGCGTTACTCGGTACCTGTGTGCGAAAAACCTAAAGTCGAACGTTTTGACTTCGGTCCGCTTTATTTCCACTCGCCGATCTGTCCTTTCGCATCGCGTAAGCGAATTAACGAAAATTTTATTTTAATAAAATAAAAATAATTTCTGCCGTTATTCCGTACCTATGTACGAAAAATATATATGTGAGGCGGTCGGTCGGTGTGCACGATGCCAAAAGCGTTATTCGGTACGGGCGTGCGAAATAATTGTACGCGGCGGTCGGTCGGTGTGCACGATGCTAAAAGCGTTATTCGGTACCTGTGTGCGAAAAACCTAAAGTCGAACGTTTTCACTTCGGTCCGCTTTATTTCCACTCGCCGATCTGTCCTTTCGCATCGCGTAAGCGAATTAACGAAAATTTTATTTTAATAAAATAAAAATAATTTCTGCCGTTATTCCGTACCTATGTACGAAAAATATATATGTGAGGCGGTCGGTCGGTGTGCACGATGCCAAAAGCGTTATTCGGTACGGGCGTGCGAAATAATTGTACGCGGCGGTCGGTCGGTGTGCACGATGCTAAAAGCGTTATTCGGTACCTGTGTGCGAAAAACCTAAAGTCGAACGTTTTGACTTCGGTCCGCTTTATTTCCACTCGCCGATCTGTCCTTTCGCATCGCGTAAGCGAATTAACGAAAATTTTATTTTAATAAAATAAAAATAATTTCTGCCGTTATTCCGTACCTATGTACGAAAAATATATATGTGAGGCGGTCGGTCGGTGTGCACGATGCCAAAAGCGTTATTCGGTACGGGCGTGCGAAATAATTGTACGCGGCGGTCGGTCGGTGTGCACGATGCTAAAAGCGTTATTCGGTACCTGTGTGCGAAAAACCTAAAGTCGAACGTTTTCACTTCGGTCCGCTTTATTTCCACTCGCCGATCTGTCCTTTCGAATCGCGTAAGCGAATTAACGAAAATTTTATTTTAATAAAATAAAAATAACTTCTGCCGTTATTCCGTACCTATGTACGAAAAATATATATGTGAGGCGGTCGGTCGGTGTGCACGATGCCAAAAGCGTTATTCGGTACGGGCGTGCGAAATAATTGTACGCGGCGGTCGGTCGGTGTGCACGATGCTAAAAGCGTTATTCGGTACCTGTGTGCGAAAAACCTAAAGTCGAACGTTTTCACTTCGGTCCGCTTTATTTCCACTCGCCGATCTGTCCTTTCGCATCGCGTAAGCGAATTAACGAAAATTTTATTTTATTAAAATAAAAATAATTTCTGCCGTTATTCGGTACCTGTGTACGAAAAACATATATATGAGGCGGTCGGTCGGTGCGAATAAGCGAATTGACGAAAATTTTATTTTAATATAATAAAAATAATTTCTGCCGTTATTCGGTACCTGTGTACGAAAAACATATATATGAGGCGGTCGGTCGGTGCGAATAAGCGAATTGACGAAAATTTTATTTTAATAAAATAAAAATAATTTCTGCCGTTATTCCGTACCTATGTACGAAAAATATATATGTGAGGCGGTCGGTCGGTGTGCACGATGCCAAAAGCGTTATTCGGTACGGGCGTGCGAAATAATTGTACGCGGCGGTCGGTCGGTGTGCACGATGCTAAAAGCGTTATTCGGTACCTGTGTGCGAAAAACCTAAAGTCGAACGTTTTCACTTCGGTCCGCTTTATTTCCACTCGCCGATCTGTCCTTTCGCATCGTGTAAGCGAATTAACGAAAATTTTATTTTATGAAAATAAAAATAATTTCTGCCGTTATTCGGTACCTGTGTACGAAAAACATATATATGAGGCGGTCGGTCGGTGCGAATAAGCGAATTGACGAAAATTTTATTTTATTAAAATAAAAATAATTTCTGCCGTTATTCGGTACCTATGTACGAAAAATATATATGTGAGGCGGTCGGTCGGTGTGCACGATGCCAAAAGCGTTATTCGGTACGGGCGTGCGAAATAATTGTACGCGGCGGTCGGTCGGTGTGCACGATGCTAAAAGCGTTATTCGGTACCTGTGTGCGAAAAACCTAAAGTCGAACGTTTTCACTTCGGTCCGCTTTATTTCCACTCGCCGATCTGTCCTTTCGCATCGTGTAAGCGAATTAACGAAAATTTTATTTTATTAAAATAAAAATAATTTCTGCCGTTATTCGGTACCTGTGTACGAAAAACATATATATGAGGCGGTCGGTCGGTGCGAATAAGCGAATTGACGAAAATTTTATTTTATTAAAATAAAAATAATTTCTGCCGTTATTCGGTACCTGTGTACGAAAAACATATATATGAGGCGGTCGGTCGGTGCGAATAAGCGAATTGACGAAAATTTTATTTTATTAAAATAAAAATAATTTCTGCCGTTATTCGGTACCTGTGTACGAAAAACATATATATTAGGCGGTCGGTCGGTGCGAATAAGCGAATTGACGAAAATTTTATTTTAATATAATAAAAATAATTTCTGCCGTTATTCGGTACCTGTGTACGAAAAACATATATATGAGGCGGTCGGTCGGTGTGCACGATGCTAAAAGCGTTATTCGGTACGGGCGGGCGAAAAACTTATATGCGGCGGTCGGTCGGTGTGCACGATGCCGAGAGCGTTATTCGGTACCTGTGTGCGAGAGACATATATATATGGTGGTGCACGGTGCGATGAGCGAATTTTCATTTTACGCAAATAAAGTCGAGTATTACGCTTCGTTTCGTCTTGTTTCACACACAAATGATATTTTCGGGCAGTGCTAAGTGGAAAAATAAAAATAAAATTTCTCGCCGTTATTCTGTACAAATATGCATCAAACAGCTGTATGGGCGGTGCAGGTCGAAAGCGTTATTCGGTACCGGTGTGCGAAAAACCTAATGTCGAACGTTTTAACTTCGGTCCGCTTTATTTCCACTCGCCGATGTGTCCTTTCGTATCGAGTAAGCGAATTAACGAAAATTTTATTTTAATAAAATAAAAATAATTTCTGCCGTTATTCGATACCTATGTACGAGAAACATATATATGAGGCGGTCGGTCGGTCGGTCGGTCGGTCGGCGCGCACGATGCTAAAAGCGTTATTCGGTACGGGCGTGCGAAAAACTTAAATGCGGCGGTCGGTCGGTGCGCACGATGCCGAAAGCGTTATTCGGTACCTGTGTGCGAGAGACATATATATGGTGGTGCACGGTGCGATGAGCGAATTTTCGATTTACGCAAATAAAGTCGAGTATTACGCTTCGTTTCGTCTTGTTTCACACACAAATGATATTTTCGGGCAGCGCTAGGTGGAAAAATAAAAATTTAATTTCTCGCCGTTATTCTGTACAGATATGCATCAAACAGCTATATGGGTGGTGCAGGTCGTTCGGGTGAAAAGTGGAAGATTGAAAAAGAACGACCAGGCGAGCAGTATATGTATATATATCGCAAAGAAACGCCGAAATAAATATCCTTTTGGCTTTAATAAACCGTCGCATGGGTAAAATAAAATTTTTAACAAATTTTTGCCCTATGCGACGGACGGAGAGACGAACGACGAACAACGGCGGGCGACGACACACGGCAACGGGCGACGACACAACAACCAGTGTAGTGTAATGCCATTATATACGTTACGTGTAATAAGTCGGCCGGCGTGTTTTTAGTTTTTATCTCTTGTGGGGGAACGCGAGGTCTCAGTGTGTTCACCAAGCTGCTACTTCTCTAGTATTATATATAATATATAATAAGAAGATGTGTGTGGTTTTGCGTGTTCGGTGTGCCTCATATAATCGTTCCCCATCATATTAAAACACATAAAATATCATCATCGTCTGTTGAAAATAAAATCACGGCCTCACGTGTCTGGACAGTTCGATGTATTTAATATAAAACGACGACGAACCGGAGAGACGAACGACGAACAACGGCGGGCGACGACACACGGCAACGGGCGACGACACAACAACCAGTGTAGTGTAATGCCATTATATACGTTACGTGTAATAAGTCGGCCGGCGTGTTTTTAGTTTTTATCTCTTGTGGGGGAACGCGAGGTCTCAGTGTGTTCACCAAGCTGCTACTTCTCTAGTATTATATATAATATATAATAAGAAGATGTGTGTGGTTTTGCGTGTTCGGTGTGCCTCATATAATCGTTCCCCATCATATTAAAACACATAAAATATCATCATCGTCTGTTGAAAATAAAATCACGGCCTCACGTGTCTGGACAGTTCGATGTATTTAATATAAAACGACGACGAACCGGAGAGACGAACGACGAACAACGGCGGGCGACGACACACGGCAACGGGCGACGACACAACAACCAGTGTAGTGTAATGCCATTATATACGTTACGTGTAATAAGTCGGCCGGCGTGTTTTTAGTTTTTATCTCTTGTGGGGGAACGCGAGGTCTCAGTGTGTTCACCAAGCTGCTACTTCTCTAGTATTATATATAATATATAATAAGAAGATGTGTGTGGTTTTGCGTGTTCGGTGTGCCTCATATAATCGTTCCCCATCATATTAATACACATAAAATATCATCATCGTCTGTTGAAAATAAAATCACGGCCTCACGTGTCTGGACAGTTCGATGTATTTAATAAAACGACGACGAAACCGGAGAGACGAACGAGGAACAACGGCGGGCGACGACACACGGCAACGGGCGACACAACAACACCAGTGTAGTAGTGTAATGCCATTATATACGTTACGTGTAATAAGTCGGCCGGCGTGTTTTTAGTTTTATCTCTTGTTTGGGGGAACGCCGAGGTCTCAGTGTTGCACCAATCTGCTACTCTATTATAATATATAATAAGATGTGTGTGGTTTGTGTGTCGGTTGTGCCTCATACAAAAATCGTTCCCCGTATTTTACTACATATATAAATATATATCATCATCGTGTTATTATCGTCTGTTGAAAATAAAATCACGGCCTCGCCGTGTCTGGACAGTTCGATGTTTTAATAAAACGAGACGCGAGAAATCAGTTGCCGCCCGAGGAAATTTTTTTCTTGTCTCTCACCCACCATATATATATACCGTCTGTTGAATATAAAATCACGGCCTCGCCGTGTCCGGACAGTTCGGTGTTGAAAACTCTAACAGGTAGTTTGAACCTGTCCGAATAGCACGTTCGCGGGACCCATTTCGTATATTCGTTTATGCGTATGGCCCTTATGCGAGCAACATGTAGACTGAACATGTAATATTTTTAAAGTAGCGGTGCGTAAAAACTCCGTGAAAATTCAAATGCAATAACTCACCGAATTCCGAGCGAGAATGAAAACTTATGTTGATTGAAATATATATATCATCATAAAGTCAGACGTTCGGGGGACCCGAGCGCGTGGTCCCCTTGGCCGAGACGATGATTTTCAATCTAACGAACAATGATGTTTTTTGTAGTGTGTGTAAGCCTTGGCGAGATGTGAAATTTATAAAATTTCTCTTCTCTCTCATGCCATATATATGATATATTGATGCATTTCGGAGTTGTGTGGACCGAGAGTCTCTCCACTCCTATTCTTGGTGTTCACACCGCCGGCCGGCCGCCGTGTGCTCGTGTACATGTGCCGTCGTGTGCTGACGTGTGTGTCTCCGGGCGCATTATCAAACAAAAAAATTCGTGGGTCTGCATAAATGTGTGAACGTCTAGTCGCAATATCGCCGTAGCACAACCGCCGCCCCGCGTTTCGTGTCTTTTACACAAGTTGCATCACGTCCACCGTCTTGACCCCGCCACAGGGGCGGGATAGGTGTTTTACTGGCGTGCTCTGTATACCAATGGAGTGACACGTTAACGTCGGGGGTCCGTGCACGCGTAAACCGGGATATGTGCGATGTTCCGTTCAGCAGAGAGCAGAATTACGAATTCTTGGTGTTCACACCGCCGGCCGGCCGCCGTGTGCTCGTGTACATGTGCCGTCGTGTGCTCACGTGTGTGTCTCCGGGCGCATTATCAAACAAAAAAAGTCGTGGGTCTGCATAAATGTGTGAACGTCTAGTCGTAATATCGCCGTAGCACAACCGCCGCCCCGCGTTTCGTGTCTTTTACACAAGTTGCATCACGTCCACCGTCTTGACCCCGCCACAGGGGCGGGATAGGTGTTTTACTGGCGTGCTCTGTATACCAATGGAGTGACACGTTAACGTCGGGGGTCCGTGCACGCGTAAACCGGGATATGTGCGATGTTCCGTTCAGCAGAGCAGAATTTCGAACCACCTCTTTATTATAAATAAATGAGCTCGTCGTTACACCGGGCGCGCGCGCGCGTAAGCGCCGCCGCTCGAGTGTGCGCGACTAAACACAGCTCCCTGGTTGATCCTGCCAGTAGTCATATGCTTGTCTCAAAGATTAAGCCATGCATGTCTCAGTACAAGCCAAATTAAGGTGAAACCGCGAAAGGCTCATTAAATCAGTTATGGTTCCTTAGATCGTACCACTTATCCTTGGATAACTGTGGTAATTCTAGAGCTAATACATGCAAACAGAGTTCCGACCGGAGACGGAAGGAGCGCTTTTATTAGATCAAAACCAATCGGTGTCGGACGCGAGTCCGTTCATCGTACAACTTGGTGAATCTGAATAACTTATTGCTGATCGCACGGTCTCGCACCGGCGACGCATCTTTCAAATGTCTGCCTTATCAACTGTCGATGGTAGGTTCTGCGCCTACCATGGTTGTAACGGGTAACGGGGAATCAGGGTTCGATTCCGGAGAGGGAGCCTGAGAAACGGCTACCACATCCAAGGAAGGCAGCAGGCGCGCAAATTACCCACTCCCGGCACGGGGAGGTAGTGACGAAAAATAACGATACGGGACTCATCCGAGGCCCCGTAATCGGAATGAGAACACTCTAAACCTTTTAACGAGGATCAATTGGAGGGCCAGTCTGGTGCCAGCAGCCGCGGTAATTCCAGCTCCAATAGCGTATATTAAAGTTGTTGCGGTTAAAAAGCTCGTAGTCGAATCTGTGTCCCGCGCCGCCGGTTCATCGCTCGCGGTGTCCAACTGGCGTGCCCGCGGGACGTCCTGCCGGTGAGCTTAGCCCGCGAGGGCGGCTCAACTTGAAATCCCATCGCGGTGCTCTTCACTGAGTGTCGAGGTGGGCCGGCACGTTTACTTTGAACAAATTAGAGTGCTTAAAGCAGGCTAAAACTTCGCCTGAATACTTAGTGCATGGAATAATAGAATAGGACCTCGGTTCTATTTTGTTGGTTTTCGGAACCCCGAGGTAATGATTAATAGGAACGGATGGGGGCATTCGTATTGCGACGTTAGAGGTGAAATTCTTGGATCGTCGCAAGACGGACTAAAGCGAAAGCATTTGCCAAAAACGTTTTCATTGATCAAGAACGAAAGTTAGAGGTTCGAAGGCGATCAGATACCGCCCTAGTTCTAACCATAAACGATGCCAGCCAGCGATCCGCCGACGTTCCTCCGATGACTCGGCGGGCAGCTTCCGGGAAACCAAAGCTTTTGGGTTCCGGGGGAAGTATGGTTGCAAAGCTGAAACTTAAAGGAATTGACGGAAGGGCACCACCAGGAGTGGAGCCTGCGGCTTAATTTGACTCAACACGGGAAACCTCACCAGGCCCAGACACCGGAAGGATTGACAGATTGAGAGCTCTTTCTTGATTCGGTGGGTGGTGGTGCATGGCCGTTCTTAGTTGGTGGAGTGATCTGTCAGGTTAATTCCGATAACGAACGAGACTCTAGCCTGCTAACTAGGCGTACTTTCGACATCTCAAAGGTCGGCGTCGGTATCGTCACGGTCGTGCAAACGGTCGT
>CAXAKX010000948.1:0-33583 GCA_963969525.1 Ontholestes murinus
GACAGACAGACAGACAGACAGACAGACAGACAGACAGACAGACAGGACAGACAGACAGACAGACAGACAGACAGACAGACAGACAGACAGACAGACAGACAGACAGACAGACAGACAGACAGACAGACAGACAGACAGACAGACAGACAGACAGACAGACAGACAGACAGACAGACAGACAGACAGACAGACAGACAGACAGACAGACAGACAGACAGACAGACAGACAGACAGACAGACAGACAGACAGACAGACAGACAGACAGACAGACAGACAGACAGACAGACAGACAGACAGACAGACAGACAGACAGACAGACAGACAGACAGACAGACAGACAGACAGACAGACAGACAGACAGACAGACAGACAGACAGACAGACAGACAGACAGACAGACAGACAGACAGACAGACAGACAGACAGACAGACAGACAGACAGACAGACAGACAGACAGACAGACAGACAGACAGACAGACAGACAGACAGACAGACAGACAGACAGACAGACAGACAGACAGACAGACAGACAGACAGACAGACAGACAGACAGACAGACAGACAGACAGACAGACAGACAGACAGACAGACAGACAGACAGACAGACAGACAGACAGACAGACAGACAGACAGACAGACAGACAGACAGACAGACAGACAGACAGACAGACAGACAGACAGACAGACAGACAGACAGACAGACAGACAGACAGACAGACAGACAGACAGACAGACAGACAGACAGACAGACAGACAGACAGACAGACAGACAGACAGACAGACAGACAGACAGACAGACAGACAGACAGACAGACAGACAGACAGACAGACAGACAGACAGACAGACAGACAGACAGACAGACAGACAGACAGACAGACAGACAGACAGACAGACAGACAGACAGACAGACAGACAGACAGACAGACAGACAGACAGACAGACAGACAGACAGACAGACAGACAGACAGACAGACAGACAGACAGACAGACAGACAGACAGACAGACAGACAGACAGACAGACAGACAGACAGACAGACAGACAGACAGACAGACAGACAGACAGACAGACAGACAGACAGACAGACAGACAGACAGACAGACAGACAGACAGACAGACAGACAGACAGACAGACAGACAGACAGACAGACAGACAGACAGACAGACAGACAGACAGACAGACAGACAGACAGACAGACAGACAGACAGACAGACAGACAGACAGACAGACAGACAGACAGACAGACAGACAGACAGACAGACAGACAGACAGACAGACAGACAGACAGACAGACAGACAGACAGACAGACAGACAGACAGACAGACAGACAGACAGACAGACACACACACAGACACAAAAAATTTTTTTCCAGAAATTAGTCTAATGGACTCAGGGTACCTCAAAACGGATATTTCCGCAAAAAAAAAATTTCAAAAAAAAATCACGATCACAATACTTCCCCTATATATACTTCGTATATAGGGAAAGTAAAAATACCTTATGTATAATTGATCGAATTATAATAAATTGGTAATTTATCAGCAATCACTAAAAATGTAGGATTTACATGCGACGTGTAAACAGTTTCGGTTTCTTTTACATTTAAACCAAGTAAGACAAGAAATATTATAAATTAAACTAAGAAATGTGAATCGCGCTCTTTTAATGTAAAACAATGTAACGATTTACGATACCAAAGAGGCGAATAGTATCAATATATGACGGGTATTATTAGAAAGGGGAATCCCCCGTGCAAAGGAAGTCATCACTTTTCTAACGGTGCTTGCGCAGATAATTTTAATTTGTGTACATGAAAAAATGCACTGTCATAGATCGCTGACTAGAATTACCAACAGTTAACTTGTTTGTTTGAAATATTAGTAATTTTTAAGAATAAACAAAATAAGCGAATAAATAATTCTTAGGGGGGGTAATTACCCAATTACCCCCCCCCCCCCCTGAATACGCCAGTGGCTGAAAAATACATCGCCTCCTCGACTCTGTACAAACACCTGCTCCAACACGACACCAAATTCAGTAATGTACAAAGGCAGGTGATCTACATTCCAAAGGCAAATGGATAAGTTCAGAAGAAGACTTCCCGATGTATGAATGTTCGCTTACTTGGATGACTTAATAATTTTATCGGATTCCATCGTCCAAATCTAAACGAGTGATTGCGAAATTAAACAAGTGCAACCTCCACAAAAAGAGCTCGTTCTTCTGTCAATAAGTAAACAACTGATATCTTTGCTACACACCTGCTCCTGGTATCGGCGATTTATACCAGATTTCGCGCATGTTTCGAAACCGCTAAGCAACCTAACCAGGAAGAACGTCACTTTTAAATGGAGCGAAAGAAAACGCAGCGTTTGAGTTATTGAAAAAGGCGCTAACCGAAGCACCCGTGCTACGAACGGCCGATCCAACAAAACCATCAAGACAGATTCTAGCTCTTATGCAGTCGGAGCAGTTTTAATACAGGGGCAGGGTGTGAATTAACACCCTGTTGAATACGCCACCCGCTTGCTGACTTCTGCGGAGAAAAACTATGCCACCATTGAAAAGGAGGCAAGGAGGCGTTGACCATCATCTAGACGATAAGGAAATTTAGGGGATATCTGGATGGTTCGCAAATCACTGTTGCCACCGATCATCAACCCCTTCATTGGCTAATGAGTCTACATTGCCGATAAGAAGATTGGCACGATGGGCACTGTAGTTGCAAGCCTACAACCTCCAGATTGACTACATACCAGGGCAAGCGTATAGGATAGCTGACACCTTGTCCCGCCCCATCAATGACGACGAAAATAAAGAAAATTTCCACCGAGATGGCATCCCGGAAAGAGAGGGACATCAGAGACGCACAGCTCAAGGATAACGATTTGAAGAAGATAATTGATGATCTAGAAGCCACTCAACCCATCGAAAATGCTGTCTACTGGAGGAGAAAAGAGTACGTCATGGCTAATGGTATCCTGTATCGGTACAACCCGCAAGGAGAGCAAGAATATGCACAACAAGTGGTCCCTAAGGAAGAGATTCTACGTATATTAGAAACCTCCCTATGGAATCCTCTCGCGCATTCAACTTAACTATTATTAGAAAGGAGTGCAAAGCAGCTTGTCCAATCTGAAACCTGCTGGATTACTACAAATACGCGCTACCAATCAAAGATTTGAAGTGCTCGCTTTTTACTTATTCGGACCGCTGCTTACCACCCCCGATGGAAAGACGACCATCCTAATCGTAGAGGATCTCGCCTCTAAATGTTCGCATTGGAAACAGCCACTGCAGAGCGATGTGTCACCACCCTGACCGAAAGTCTTTCTACGCTTCGGCTTTCCACGTCGAATGATAAGCGACAACGGAACACAGTTCGTAAGCGCAGTAATGCAGCAAGTCATGTTCGTTTTGGACATCCACCATGCACTTTTACCCAGTTACCACCCTCAAGCAAAACCAGTGGAAAAAGAAGAGGGATTTGAAGGTTTAATTGGGAATACTCACGGGAAAACACGATGGGCAGAGATGTTACCAGACATTAGATTCACCTTGAATATTATTACGTATCAAGACCTTTATTCTGAGTTGAGTTGAATTTATTATTAAAAGTGAAAATAAATATACATTTAACCCATAGAATAAACTAAGTAATTTAATAGTAAAACTGAAATTATAATGAATAAATCTGAAATTATTTGTTTCTAATATAATATCATGTACATTGGGCAATCTTAATTTTAAAACTAGGATAAACAAATATAAGAAATTACTTGAACATGTAAAGAATAATTCAACATTTGCAAACCATTTATTTATTTAACCACTCATTGGACAAAGATGTGACTTATTTTAGGATATGTAGGTTGGAAAATAAAATAGAATATATTGGAATTTTGAGCACTTTTCAGGATAGAGTTTTTAACTGTTTATGTGCATGGCAGATATATAATAATAGCTTTAATTCCAAATAGACAATAATATAGATAATACTTATAAAATACTTGTTTCATTTATAAACTGTCAAAAGGCATTATATTGATCAATATAAATGGCTACATATTATTAATATTCCATGGTCTTGTGAAATGTACGCGAATCTTCCATACAGGATAAAAGCCAATACATGATGCAATTTGTATTGAGACGTGCACCAAGTTTAAATGAACCAAAAGAGCAATTTATCTATTTGATCCACAAGGCCATTTGTTGGCTTCAATTAACTAATTAAATCTCTGAAAAAGTCACGGGAACTATTAGGACCAAATTCAGTGGCAGGCGGCGTAAATGGCAGACGTATGCTGAAGAAATCCGATACCGATAGCAATACGATAATGTGAAAGAATTTTTATTATGGCCGATGGCTATTCAGGATAAAGCCAATTAAGCCCATTCAATCATTTATATCAATAAAAATCGCCAATTGATCTAGTTGTTACAATTACAGTGTTAACGATAATTACCTCCGTTTTATTATGTTACCATATTTGAACATTGCTTAGATATATAAAGATTATATTGTGGTGAAGTTTAATATGCTTATTATTATTGAGCGCTAGACTAGTCATTCAAAGATCGCAGTTTAAAATTCTCCCACATAAAATAAATAAATGTTATTAAAATAAGAAAATGTATATATCGTAGGCGAATTGAAAAGAATCCCTTCCCTTTGTAGAGCCGCTGTGGACCGATTTAAGATTCCATTAGGATAGAATAGGTTTAGCATGGTATAAATAAATAGTTCTAGAATAATCGCCATGTAACAGTTTTAATAAATAAATTATTAAAAAAATTTAACAGTTGATCGGAAATTCTAGTTTCACATTATTTTTTTGTTGAACTTTTATGGCACTTCGATGAGCACATTTTATTTCCCTTCTTGCACAAGCACTTTTTTGTTTGGCATTGAGATGTTGATATTGAATATTTGTAGCGACTAAAGCCCTGACCTCCAAACTTTGACTCATTCGAAATAGCTTCACGAAATGATATGTATTTTTCTGGGATATCTCCATGGATTTGTGTGCCAGAAATCTGAAAATCTCCTCTAGAAAACCACGTTTTAATAATCCCACTTTTAGTTCCTATTTGGTACACATAATTTTCCTCCTTCAGAATTTTCCCATTTAAATTTGGACAGTCTAATGGGCCACGGTCAACTTTTGGGATATTTATTTATTTACATCTTTGGTCTCCAACAGCAACCAATTTTAGTTTTTTTTTACAAGTTTCAAACATTTTTCCGCCGCTCTCTGCTGCAAACGTCACAGTTATATAAAGTATTATTCTCTTTAGAGGTTGTGGCAACATTTTGACAACAAGTTATATGAATTTTTGATGAACATAAATAGTATGCGATAATAGGTGATTCATTAAAACTACATGAACAAATTATACATATATCTTTTTCCAACTTAGCAACGCCTTCTACGTTTGTAGTTTTTCTTTCCTTGTAAATACACTGTTCTAGATCTTCTTCTCTGCCAATATTTTCTAATATTTTTGACAGAATATTTGTAGAGCCTAGTCCTAATTTGGGTTCGATTCCAGAAATTGTGGTAAACGGACTTCTACCTATAATTCTGTGTTTTTTTGCCACCGTCCATCGAAGCACGTAACATATTTTCAATATCTTGATTGCAGCATTCCATAGTCACCTGTAACTGAGAATGCCATGGTCTTCCATGTACTATTTTACAATAGGGCCATATACCTGTTCCGTGACGACGTTCATCAGCACGTTTCGTTTTCAAAGAGCGAAAAAGACAATATTTTGTTGAATGATCCTGGTAGTTTGTAATCTCCACGGGAATTTGATTTGATTGAACATCATCCAAATCTACTTGACATCAAAAAAATCTCTAGTAGTAAGTGACCGTACAATATTACGACATTGTTGTTGTTTTTTTCGTATTGCAAATTTTACAAAGTAAAACAAAAGTTCCAAATGCAGGTCTAGGAACATAAAATTTATTTATCAATGAAAACAGCATTTTATCTCTTCGGCAATGCCGAGTGGCGCGATGAAACTGAAGAAGTGTGTGAAAGTATTATTCAATATAGTCATAGTATTACTATGACAGAATCCTCATGACATCTCCTTTTTTTAATAAACATTCTTTTTCCACTTCACTTCTTCTACGGCTGCATTAGTCAATGGCCTTTTAATAATACTTGCATTCTTTTTACTGTATGCTGTCATTTTTAAAATTAAAGTTATGCTTCATGTTATAATGTTCATCACTCCCGTCATTGTTTTTGTTCTTCGCATCATATACCATGATGTAGGCCATACTACGCTAGAGAATGTTTTAAAAGTTTTTAGTAATACATAATAAAACCGGGCTGGATTATACTTTACCTTAGCGGAGACAAATATTATAGTTCACTAAAACCGTATTTAGACATATTGATGGCTTAACTATCCACAGCTAATCCTACAATGATTAAGGAGAGAACGCGGACTATCGACCCAAAGGTGCAACTGATGCTCCTTCTACGTGTGTACTTGAGTTGCGATACCGGTTATAGGATGCATTGCTAATATTTACATTGTATTATTGCATAATTACTAATAAAAGGGAAATATCCAAATAATTTAGAGCACAAATCTACATTTACTTAATAGAGTTTGTTAACAAACATTTATTACATAAGGAAAACACTAGATGATTGAGATCACCACTACTTACTACTTGCTTACTAAGCAAGTCCAGGACCAGTACGTTCTGATAAATTCCTTGCTTTCGCCAGATTATACGTGCCCATGTTATAAATTGAATATAAAATTTCCAGAAGAAAAACTATTAAAGACATATTTTAAAGACTCCTGATTAATGAAGAAAAAAATGCATTCCATGGCCTTACGCTGCTTATAAAAAAGGTATTCATCCTCTTATCTGAAAAGATATATTAACTACAGTTAAGCAAAAATTACCAACCTTTGATAGAATAAGTAACTCATATGAAATGCAAATTAGAAAGCACCTAACAACGCCCAATAGTACTAAAATTATGGAGATCCTATAACGAGAGTCACAGATATTTAAAAAAGGAATTTTTGATAATCTTTTGTGGAAAAATTAATGCACTGTCGCAGAAAAAGGATCATATAATGAGAAGGAAGGATGTCAGTAGATTTAAGTACTCTTAAAGACTGTAAAATAAATTAAGCCTTAACACTTGGTATGTTTCACTGATTTATATTTACTTAACTAGTTTCGCTTGTTACAATAAGGCTAGTCTAAGACTAAGTTTCTACATTTGAGTAGAGCTGGACAAACTCTATCTATCCAGTTTTTAGCAAGGTTATCGCCTTCCTTGCTTACATTGTGTATAAACATAGAATTTTCATAAGGTCCTAAATAAAAGATAAATAAGAATACGTTCTAGGTAGAAGGACCAGAACATATTCCTATCTATCTTTTATTTAGGACTTATACAGAAATTCCATGTTTATACATAAACCAAACAGGAAGGCGATAACCTTTCTAAAAACTTGAGGTAAGTCTCTCGTCATTTCTTATGAAAATTTGGAAAATATTTTGTGATTAAAGACGGTTATAGGTTATAGGTTAAATGGGGTACTTATGAGGTGTGTTAGCCTGTCCTGAACTGCGACCTAACAGATCTATTGTTCTACCCTTAACCCATCACTTCCCAAGCAGTCCCACGTACTCCATAAACCTGGTAACTTTCTTGGGGTGATGTTGCTCACTTCTTCGTGGGATAATTGATCCTTGCCGAAGTATGAAAAACCACTTTCCACTTTTCTCTTTATCCATTTTCCATAAATAGTACCGGCACTACACCCTGTCATGAGTCCGCTGAAAGTTTTTAGATCGTTCCTTGCGAGTTCAAGCACCTTATGGCTGTGATCGAGTTTGATTAGACGTTTTGGTTGGCGTAGGCCTGGTACATTGTTCCAGTGCTTGCGTCTTCTGTACTGTTCCAATCTTTGCACAATCTCTCTTCTGTGCGCCATGGGGAGTTCGCAAAACCGCTCTGGTCCTATAGGGGTGGCATTTGCACCTCTTTTTGGAAGTTCATCTGCCACTTTGTTGCCTTTAATATTCAATTAATTCATATTATTTATGACCTATCGTAAAATTTTCCTTTACAAAACATAAAAAAAACTTTATACTTTTGGAAATTTGAAAATTTTACTGTATCTATACACTCTCATGTACAAGAAACAATACAATGCGTTCTAAAGCGAAAATAACGAAGTGTGGATAGCAGTCTACCTATTTTGAAAAATACTATCCACTGGGTAACGATAAGTATCGAAAAGCGATGTAGCGTGACGGGACAGGTGGGAATAGAGAGAGGGAGATTTGACAGTATAAGACAGTGTTTTACATTTCTCCCAGGACGGCGCATTATTTTTCATTAGCATAGGGAACCTTATTTTACGAACCCCCTCGTATGTCTCAGGAAATCCCCATTTTTCAACGATTTTTCCCAATTTTAAATTTTGTCGGTTATAGCATCGCCTGTCACGAATACAAAAAAAAATTCAGATAAAACGTTCTTATTTTTTCCCGGAGTAATAAAATCCGTACAAAAAATGGGGATTCCTATTTAATGTTTCTATTTCTCACCCCCTAACTCCTAGGGGGTTGAAGGTAGTGGGTCGAGTTCCGTATCTTTAGATGTCCCCCTCCGAGGCGAACAAATTTTAATTATAATTTTTTGTTATCCGATGTGTAATAATAATAAAAATTTAAAGCTTCTATTCTTGTTTAAAACTGTACGCATTTTTTACAATTTTGAAATGTTAAAAACTTGCTTTGGCATGTAAGTCAACTGACAATAAGTAAATCTTATGGTCCATACCTATAAGAACGTAATTAAGATTCATCTGTAGCCAACAAAAGAATACAATTACTAAAAAATTTCGTAATAATCTATGTATTAAAGTAACTATTGAGTTATTTTTTTCTGTGTTTAACAGCGTGTTTTGTACTCGGCCATATCACTTATGCCTCGGAGACAATCTGTAATTATAAATAAGGTTATGTAACCTTTAAAGAAGAGCAATAGAAACCTCAACTTCACTGAACTATCACTATAATTGCTGGAACTCTTTTAGGAAACTAAGTATTCTAACACTAAATTTTGTAGTATTTTGTATAAAAATATGAAGTTAAAGAAATGCTCAATAAATATTATAAATATGACACCATAACTTTTATCTTAATATATTCCAATCAGTTGCACATAAATACATCGAAAATGACTACGACCTTAATTTTAATATTATTATTATTTTACCTAGTGCAATCAAGCCATTAAATAATCTAAAATATATAAGTCCTTACGTTGTAGAAAATTCACTAATAATTAGAAAAAACACGAAAATATCGTAAAATCTACAACAAATTAGTCTTATTAAGACTACAAGAAACAAATCACTTTTGAAACAACTACTTCTCTAGCTAATACTTCGACAGACATTGAATGATACAAAAGTAATTTGCGTGTTACAAAATAGCAAGGCTATGAATGCAACACTAGCTTGAACGTATTTCTTTCTGTAAAATGAACTAAAAATGTACCGTAACAATATAACGTACATTCAATCATTTTTAGTTCATTTTATAGAAAGAAATACGTTCAAGCTAGTGTTGAATTCATAGCCTTTCTATTTTGTAACACGCAAATTACTTTTGTATCATTCAATGTCTGTCAAAGTATTAGCTAGAGAAGTAGTTATTTCAAAAGTGATTTGTTTCTTGTAGTTTTAATAAGACTCATTTGTTGTAGATTTTACGAAATATTTTCGTGTTTTTTCTAAATATTCTAATGTTCTGAATGTCATTTAAGTTATATCTTATTTGATCATTGTTCATTTAAAATATGTCTGTAAAATTTTATCAACATTTAGGAGAACATATATTTTTTATTTTAACCTATAGAATATTTAACTAATCGGCCATTTAGTATTAGTATTGTTATTACTTTTTTTACTAATTATTTTGTAGGGTGCCTACACACATAAATTTATAATTATTATTGTTATTATTTTAGTCAACTTGCGTTACTAACTTCATTAAATAACAAACATTTAAATATAGAGTGTAATATTTATATTGACGCAGAATCCATTAAGATAGAAAGTCAATTACTGAAGAGGCAAATGTGTATCTCTGTAGCGTTAATTGGTCGATTGGGTAAGAAAGAATAAATTTCTTTTGCCGATCGATGTTGAGCAATTCCTCGCCTGACAGCGCTATTATCCTTGCCGTGTAATTACCTATAGTCAGTATGTGATTAATGCAAATCAGTAATCAGTGCTGTTAGACAATTATATAATAAAATCTATTATATAAAGTTATTAAAAATAATAATTACTCCTCTTTAATAGAATGCCAGAAATAAAACGAATTTTGGTGGTATATAATACATTATATTATATACTTAATAATTAACCTACATAGATATACTTATTGTCAATTACACAACATTTCTTCGAAAGTAATTGAAAGGTACAGGTGCGCAACGACATAGTAAAGATGATAGATAAGGGTTCCGCAAATATTTCGACAAAATCCTTCACAATAAAACTGGGAATTTGATCCAATCCAGAAACAAAATTATTTTTAAAACTCTTTAAAATATGTTTAACTTTGTACGGTGCGATATAAAACTAGCACTATATTTAGACTGTTCTATATTATCTAAATTACATTGTTTATCATTTTCATAACCTGAAATAAAATATTGTTCAAAGCCATCAGCTATATCTTGCGGAGAACTGAATAAACCATCGTTGTTTCTTAATGTATTTGGAATTGTGTCTGAACCCCTTTTTAAATTTACAAGGTTAAAAAAAAAAATTTATTTAAATTTCATTCTAAATTAATGTGTTTAGCTAGATTTCTAGTTTCTTTAAATTCTGAATAATCATGTTACAATTTAGTTCTTTTATAGCATTTATGTAAATAATTCTTATTTTTAATTAATTAAATAGAACATAAGAATACCAGGACGTAAAAGAACTATTATTACATCGATACTCTTTTTAGCGGGACATATTTACTGAATGCTGCATAAAGCAGGTTATTAAACTGATTAAGAGCAATGTCAACATTTTGGATCTCCAATAGAAAAGTTCTGTTTATATTTTCCAATTCCTTGTAAAAATCTGGAAAGTTTGCATACCTATTTTTTTTCTTTTTCTTTGGAGGCTAATCTACTGGACTTGATGTATAGCACGACATAAGATATTAGGAACTTTAATGTAGAGCAAAGTTTCTTGGACAATGTCAACTTTTAGAAAACCAGCGAACACCTTAATAAATGACTCAATTAATACTTAAAGAAAAGTGAAGAAGCTTATTTTTGCACTAGAGATTTACATGAGAACAGATCAGAAACCAGAAGAACAAAATTAAAAATATATAATGATGGAATGACCGTTGTTTGTGCAGCTGAAAACTGGAGAAAATAATATAGAGTAGAGATATAAAGTAGGTCTTCTAAAGTACATAATTATGGATTTGATTACAAGATCAACAACAAACAATTTCAAAGAACTACTTAACAAAACAGGATTTCTATAACTCTATAACAAAGAAGCAATAAACCAAATAGAACTCTTAGGTGTACGCTACGTGTTTTTATATGATGGGGCCTCATAACCGCTCTTATTTCCAGCAAGCACAGTCCATGAAGTTGTACATTCTACGAACCCATATCATTGTCCCCACCAACCACAGATCACTGTGTCGATTGATGATCCTCAGATCGTCAAATAGATTCAAATATACTCTCTGACTGCAATCGAATATGAAAAAAAAATAAATATATACTGGTCGCCATAAGTAAAAGAACACCAAGAATTCGTCACTCAATTTTTATGAAAATTTCAGATAATACGTAAATATTCCACACTAAGAAATAATTAAAATTTCAACAAAAAATTATGCTAACTTTTTGTTCAATTTACCTTGGGGTATAAAAAATGAAAAGAATTTTATTGTTATTTTGTTAAATTAACTGAGCAGTGACATTACAATGTTATCGTGCAAATCTGTTAATTGGTTCCCCATTTAATTCAAAAGAACAAATGCGAAATTATATTTTAATCCATTTTACGAGCTACCCATTGCTCCTAATAATAATTTGCATAAATTCTGCATTATTGAAATACCTGTTCCCGGAATTGCGGGGCCTACGTGACCGAAACAAAGCCGCGGTACCAAAGATCACCGTATAAAACCAGGCCCAGACCTTTACCACTCGTCTGCCATCAGCAGCGGCGGTCAGCCTGGTCGGTTCGCCGATTCAAGCCTCTTGCCTTTTTTTAATTTAATTGTATATTTTCCTATGTTTTTTTGTTTTTGTTTGTTTTGTAATATATTCTCTTCTTCTTTGGCCACGTATTTAATTTACACATGTTTCTCTTCTTCTTTTACTTTGTTTTTCACAGCTAGCCGGTGCCCATGCGTTGACGTGGCGTGGAAGCTCAAGCAAGTAGCACAGACGAGAAACTGTTTAATCGAAGCCTGCGGCTGTTAATCGATGGTGAGCCTGGCCAGGGACCCATGTGCTGCCTCCAGCGCGTGTTGGTTCCAGAGATTACCGCCGGTGCTACTTCCTTGCAAGTCCATCACCTGGATGTCTTCTGCGCCACCGTTAACAGTTCGTCAGTGTGGTGTATTTCAACAATTAAGCGATTTTGAACGCGGTAGAGTAATCGGGCTCAGAGAAGCAGGTTTGTCAATTCGTGATATTCCTCAACTAACCAAGTTATCTCCGTTCGATCAGTGTACCGAAATATTCGATCCTTTGGTCTCAAGTCGTAGCGTCCTTTTCTTTGCTTGCCCTTGACTCCTCGGAGGTGCCGCTTAGAATGGTGCGATGAGAGACTACAACGGGTCGATCAATGGAGACATCTTTAACAATGAATCGTGACTTTGATGGTCGTAAAACGGTCGTAAAACGGTTAGACGTCACCGAGGAGAACGAAGAAATTTACAGTTTGCAGTGGAACGCCATACAGCTCTTACACGCGGAGTACGTCTCCTCTTGTGTTCCAGGAACATTAAACGGAAATCGCTACATAAACACTGTTATAGAACTACCATTAAAGCCCTATTTCAGAAAGTTGAGGAGTTATAAGATATCCGAAGATTTAAATGTAGTTTGATCTCCGAATTGCATATATTATTTTACTTCATTTCGTATTTCTAATCTAATTCATTATGTTTGAAATTCGTTTGTATTTAGATTTATAAATAAGTAAAGTTGCTTTGTGTATCATAAACATGGGGACTTGTTTATATTATTACAATTGACAGTATTAAATGGTCGATTTTGCAGAAGAAAAGCCATTTGTGTTCGTTACAGAGGAAACTTATTGGAGTTTCTACTTTATGTTAAAATCAACGTTGCGAATTCATGAAGGAATAGATATAAGTAAATTTTCTAAAGTTACAATGTTTTTGAAAAATTATCATGTAGATCATAAAGCGAAACAAGCAAAGGTTTTTAAACGTGGGGAACTTTAAATGAAGCACCAGATGATCAGTACTTGTTCCAGAGGGTATATATAATTGCAGTATTTCGAAAGTTTATATATTCACTATTTATTGTGCTTTGTAGGTAGCGTGGTAGTTGCTGTTGCTGGTGGTTGCCGACGAAACGAATTGTATGGATTGTTGGTTTCCGATTTTGAAGTTCGCAAATATCTTATTATTAGGACACGTCGAGACAGGAAGACTCATAGTGATTGGGTTTTCACTATTCTGAATATGTCTAATTGGCAGGCAATCGATATTTTCCCAAAATATTCAGCATTAAGGCCTAATAATGTACCTCGCCAGAGTTTTTTCATTAAGTATCAAAAATAAGTCCACGAAGCAGCGTGTTGGGATTTATAAATTTGAAGATCTTCCCAGATGTATTGTTAATTTCAAAGCTTCCTGATAGTGGCTTGTATATCGGATATTCTTTACGTGCTCAAGAAACATGGTGGCTGGAAAACCGATTCAATAATGGATCGGTATATTGCCGACTCTATCAATAATAAAATTACAATTGCCTAACAAATTCATGGCGAGGCTGCTGGTGGATCCGCTTCAAATTCTGCACGTCCAATTTCCTCCATAGCGGAATATTCCTATGGCAATGACAATAGGTTCGTTTTAAGTTCGACTACTATATTTAGTTATATAAATATGAGTTTAAAGTACGAAATGAAATAAATAAATAAATCGCTCAAATTAGTTGAAGCGTACTTTGCTTAAGCTTAAAATATTTCATACTAAATAAATTAGGCATCCAGATATTGATCAATTGGTTTAAGTCATATCTAGAAGATAGATAAGTTAGATAACCTGCCGGGAGAATTAATATTAGTCAGTAAGACCAAAAAGAAAACCATTTTGAAGTTTAGTTTAGTTTAGTTTATTGCATGTAATAACATATGTTTTACATACAGTCAGAAAATAATACAAAAGCAGATTTAATGGCATTAAAATTTAAATATATAAGTATGCAACAAATGGGAAACTTTTTTATTATTAATTTCTCAGAAAATTTTATTCTTTATAAAAGTTGGTGCTTGATCTTAAACATACAAGAAAAACAAAACAAATGACATACGGTTTATTGTTCTTCTTATAAAATCTCTGATTACATTTTCAAGAATATTGGGATGATTATTTAAATATTTTATACCATTTCTAATTA
The DNA here is from genome assembly GCA_963969525.1 of Ontholestes murinus. Classification (NCBI taxonomy): domain Eukaryota; kingdom Metazoa; phylum Arthropoda; class Insecta; order Coleoptera; family Staphylinidae; genus Ontholestes; species Ontholestes murinus. The sequence continues at coordinate 14,710 of CAXAKX010000948.1, forward strand.
CCTTGGAAATCTTAAATGTCTGCCAAAATATGTAGGGCCCTACTTATTTTATTTTTCGAGAATATTGATTTTTTCAGATAATTCAGAATGCTGGATTTTTTTGACCACTAACGACAGTTTTGTGATGAAACTACACCATTTGTAGTAAATGTAGCTTCATCTGTAAACAGGATCTTCTTAAGAAATGTAGTATCAATTTCTATTTCACCTTGTACCATGAAACAAAATTCAGAACAATTGTCGCAATCATGTTCTTACAAAGTTTCAACATATCTTGGTTAAAATGCTTTAAACTTTTTTGCCGTTAGTACCTTATGTACTGTTGATTTACCCAATTCTAAACTTCTAGCGCCTTTCTTAACAGATATTTAAGGATTTTCAACCACTCTTTTCAAGATATCCAACGTATTCTCCATATTTCTCACTGGTTTAGTACGTTCTTTTTTAAAATGCAATTCAAATTTTTCGGAACTTTTAAATTGCTTTAAAAATCTTGACACTTATTAGTAACTGATTCTCTTTTGGGGCGCCTGTCGTTAAAAATATCAGCTGCTTCTCTGCAGGTTTTATAGTTATTATATTAGTACCAACTCTGCTCTGTCTTGTAAAGTTAATCGCTCTGCCATAATTTAAGAGACAACAACTCTTAATAAATTATTAATTAATTATTTGTTAATGATAAATATTAATGACAGACATGTCAAAACTGAAAATACTTGATAAAATTCGCTTAAAAAGTGCAAAAGTTATAAAAATTGTTCAATATCTTGCTAATATAGCGTCGAATGTCATTTGTTTTGTTTTTTTTTGTAGGTTTAAGATCAAGCACTAACTTTTATAAAGAATAAAATTTTCTGAGAAATTAATAATAAAAAAGTTTCCCATTTATTGCATACTTACGTGGACACGTTGTATATATATATATATATATATATATATATATATATATATATATAAGAATCATTAATAACGACTTATATACATACATTGGCAGATAAAACGGGATGGTTTGACATTTCAATTTATAATTCTAATGTTTAACTTAAACATAACATAAAATATAAAATATGAGATCATATGAGAGCATATCCGGATTAGCGGAAGCTAAAATTAAATGACGATAACAATCAATTAGAAAAACAATAGCACATTTGTTATATACTTTAAACCTAAGACTTATTCAAGCATGTTATTAAAATTATATAGTAGATATTCGTTAAACGAGTAGAATGCTTTTTGAATAAGGTAAGCTTTTATTCGTTTGGCAAATATATCCACAGAAAGTGCTTTTACAGGACTTGGCAGCACATTAACGAACGTTGTGCTATAATAATTACTACTATTTCTTGATCTTGTCAACTTTAATGGTAGACTAGTAATATTAGACTTAATCCTAGTATTATAATTATTCATATCTTGTTGACTTTTGTATGTGTGTTATTTCGATTTTATATATTTCAGACATTCATAGATTAATATACAGGGTGTCCCGTTAATGCGGGGAAATGGCTAGACCATAGATTTCTGAGGTCAAAATATGATGATTTAACGCAACTTATCTATATCCAAAAATGTACGGTTAAGCCGGAATTTGGCTTCAAAGTTTCAAAATTTTTTATTTCTTTTGTTTATAACAATTGAACGCTTTATTTGATTTGAATTAAATTTATTTTTAATAACTACCATAATATAATACATCATTTCAGTTATTATGACTATTATTCGTTAACAAGAAGTATAAGAAACAGTAGTACCACCACTTAAAAACTAAAATATTTTTTTATTGGTGGATCTAATAACAACTAAAAAAATATTACTTGAAAGACCATTTAATTTAAAAACTTTTTCATCTTTTAATAATATTTGATATCTTGTACGGTTTTCCCACAAGAAAATAAAATATATATTTTTTATCTAGTAAAAACAAAATCTAGTTTTTCATCGAATCGAAAATAAATGTTTTTCGTGGCCATCTTTCTTTAAAAAATGTAAATTATGTGTAATAATATATATTTAGTGTCTTTTGACAATTAATTTTTACTTTATTATAGTTCATAAATATTCATATTTGGAACAAACAGATATTTTGTTTGTATTAGGATTTTGCAAAGAAAATTGTTTGAAAAGTGTTAGATGTTGTTTTGATTTATCTTATTAATTGATATTATTTAATTTTTATTCAATTGAGTAAGTTTATTTACTTATTACTGAGTGCATAATGGGTATACTATATTCATATTTTATTTTTTTGTGCAAAAACCGTACAAGATATCAAAAACAAGTAAGAGTCAAAAAAGTTTTTAAATCTAATGCCCTTTTAAGTAGATTTTTTGAATTTTATTGGATGCACCAATAAAAAAATATTTTAGTTTTTAAGTGGTGATACTACTGTTTTTTATATTTCCTGTCAATCACTAATGGCCAAAATAACTTAAATGATGTATGATATTATGGTGCTTATTACTAATAAATTTCATTCAAATCAAATAAAGCGTTTAATTGTTATAAACAAAAGAAATAAAAAAAATTGAAACTTTGAAGCCGAATTCCGGCTTAACCTTAAATTTTTGGATATAGATAAGTTGCGTTAAATCGTCATATTTTGACCCCAGGAATCTATGGTTCAGCCATTTCCCCGCATTAAGGGGCACCCTGTATATACAGGGAAGTGTTAAAATTTTATACACAATAAATGCCTCCTTACAATCCTCCCTGTGCCCAAGGTCTGCTATAATCCCCAGTGCTCTTCTTTGTAATTTAAAAAAGCGAGTTTTACAAGATGCATACCCCCACGCCAAAATGCTCTTGCTAAGATGAGAGTAGCACGTAGCAAAATATGCGGTCCTTAGTCACTGAGCGCTGTAAGTTCCTCAGGAGATATATTTTTAATGTAATTTTTTAGCAAGCATATGCCCATGTTAATTACACCTCAAGGACGACTCAACGTATACTCCTAAGAATTTAGCTGATTTACTTTGATTTCTTGGTCTATTACGAAGGTTAAATATAATATATAATAATAATATACTGGGGTTTTTCAATATTAACATCTACACCATTACTTCTATCCTATTAATCTCTAAGTTGGCATTATTTAGATCGCTACGTTATGAAGGTTGTGTCGTCGGTATATAATATGGAATTACCTCCATCCGCTACTTCAGGTAGATCATTGATAGAAGGAATAACAATGGAAGAAGAAGTGACCCCTGCGGTACATCACTTGTGATGAGTAGATTATTTGAACTAGTGCCATTTATTGATACTCTTTGAGTCCTATTAGTAAGGTATGACAGAATGAATTTAAAAGCTGAAGGAGCAAAATTATAATATTAAAGGTTTTTAAGCAAAATTTCGTGAGAGATAGAGAAAATGCCCACCGAATATTTTTTCTCTTCAAACACAGCTAAAATATTAGAGGTTAGATCCAATATTGCACTGCTTGTACTGTAACCCTTCCTAAATCCAAATTGACTTGGAGATAGAAACAATAAGACTTTTTCCAGAATCTTTGAAAAAAAAGCAATAGCAAAATTGGTCTATAATTGCTTGGATCATGATAGGATCCTTTCTTATGTACTGGTGAACCATTGCACATTTTGAGCAGTCTGGAAATATATAATTCCTAATACAATTATTTATAAGGCTCCAGTGGTTCAATTATTATGTTTAATATATATTTAATAATATTACTATTAAACCCATATATATCTTTGGCTTTCGAGTTTTTAATCTTGCGAACTATGTTTCTAATATGAGCCTGGGATACCTCACTAAATTTAAAATAGTTGACAGATTTAGTGTTAATATTATACATAAAACTTGTAGGATTTTTATTTTGCATTCGTACTTTATTAATCAATTTGTTGGCTACATCTACAAAATATGAATTTAAATAATTTGCAGTATGTTCAGTACAACCATCTACTCAATTGACTTGTTTATTATTTTTGATCAATATCAATAAAGCCTGCTCTTTGTTGCTAGCATTATTAATAAAATTTGTAATTGCATCAATTCTAGGTTTTTTAATAGCAATGCAGTATTTACTGCGGTAATACAAGAATGTGTTTCGTGAAACTAACGTTAGGGTTCTTTTGTAATTCTCATGTGAGAGGGCGACTGTATCACAAAGCTGTTTTAAGTTGTTATCAAACCATTTCACTTTTGATTTATTCCGATTATTTAAGTCAATTTTTCGTAATGGAAAAGTTGAATGTAAACGTTCACATAAAACATCAATAAAACATTGAAATTGCATATTAATATCTTTGGAACATGACAAGTGTATTAAAGTATATTATTTTCCCATGTTGTGTTAAAGGCCTAGTTATTAGCCGGGGAGTTTAGATTGAGCACATTTGCGCACTACTAATACCTGTCCGAGATGATCACTGTTACACACATTAGTTGGATATGAGTCGCAGCAATTTAAGTCTATATTAAAAATATTATCAATGCAATTAGACTGCCTTGTATTAAAATATATGATTCGAACTAACCCATAGCCACCCAATAAGTCTAATAATTGAGTACATTTAAAACTTTTTTCATTGAAATTAATATTGAAATCACCACCTAAAATAATATTAAATCCAGTAACATTAACAAAATTAAGGACCTCATTCAAAACAATAATTTAATAATCATAACTTCCCGACGGAGATCTGTACAATACAATAATTTTTGTGTTAGTTTTAGACAAGTAAAGTCCAGTAATTTAACAGTGTAGATCTCTAGAAAATGATGCTACTTCACGTATTTACATCTAAAATAACGCTATCTTACCCATTAAAAGGTCATATTCTCGAAAGACGCTAACTGTTTTATTGGCGACATACCATATATCAGCACTATAAAAATGCAATGTGACTAAGGACTTCCTGGTAGAATGTAGGGTATCTATATTCCTTCTCTAGAAGAGAAGATAGCCTAAGAAAACCGACTCGAAGGCCAGCCATAAATTTTCTCAACAAAAAATTACCAACACTCAACTTAAAGCCCGTGTTAAGTCAATTACAAATTGATTATTGGCCTTTACAACCAAATAAACACCCTTGAATGTAACGTTTGGTGATTCCTGTTCAAATTGACCCAATGCAACGAATACATCAAGTACTTTTGAATAAAAAACAAAAAAGATACATTTGTATTTGTAAAAGTAAATCTCTCTAGGAAAAATTACACCAAAAACAGATGTCTCGACAAAGAATAAAATAAAAAAGTTTAACGTAATAACTCAAAATGTTTAATGATTTTGGTGATACTTTTTATTTCTAAAAATTGTTAAAGTAGTTTCGAAGAATTGAAAAGCTGATTATAAAATTATTAAATAAAAACTGATGTGTAAGGATTTGTTTAAGTTAAGTTAAGAAAAATAAATTTCTTCATAAACTCGTTAATATAAAGCTTAGTTACTTAATGTATTTTTATTATCTTAAAGAAACATATATAAATTTAATAAATAAATTAGAAATCAAACAAAAGTTGTATTTTGGTTAGAAAACGAATAACAAGAACAAGAAATACTTACTGATACAAATATATGTCATTATTAAGAAGATTTATGTTGATGTTATTTCACCATATCTTATTCAATGCTATGCAACTCTGAATGGATTGGAAATATACCATTAAATTCTTACTGTGTATATATTATACCAAATCGAGAAAAAATAATTAGCAGTAAATTAGTCTCAATAAAAAATAAAAACCAGTCTATCTATAATTAATTGATTGATAAGGCTAATACATGTTAAAAGTTCATCTTTACTTTTATATACCATAAATAAAACTATTTAAGTGCTTACAAATACATATTATTGTATATATATATATATATATATATATATATATATATATATATATATATATATATATATATATATTAAAGTACTTAAATAGTTTTATTGATATAAAAGTATTTATAATTAGTTAATATATATAATTAGAACTTTATCTTTGAAAATGAACTATTAATTACTAAAACACACATTAATAATAAACAATATTTACAGCAAAAGTAACAATTCTAGCATAAAATATTTGCATAAAGAAAAAATCATAATGTTTTGTCGTTATAAATTCTGTCGTTGAATGTATGTGGTATTGCGTGGGTTGATAGAAAAATAGTTGCTGGCAGTCCATAAATAGTAATTGAATGAAAGTAAGTGCTCTTGGTCTGGTTGCCTCCATATATCTGATACATCTCGTATCCCCTTACAAGTGCGACCCGCTTAGCGCTCGGTTACGTAACATTAAGGCTCATCTCTGACAGCAACTAGAACGCATTCGTCTTTGCTTCTTCGAACCGTCAAAAGAACTAATATTAAGTGAATGAGCAAAATTTTAATGTTTTATTTTTATTCAGAATATTTATTTTAAACTATAAATAATACTTCGGAGGTTACACTTAATATTTAGAAAGCGAATAAAACATCGAAAGTAAACATAGTAATGATCACCACCATCATATTCATTAACTTAATTTGTATTGTTTAATGCTGTAGTTCACTGATAAAATGTTACCTGGTTATATTTATTAACTCAGTAATAAATAGTTCTGTTATCATGATTAATAATTATTATAAATAATAATTTAGTAGTAGTAGTAGTAATTTACAAAATATACGTATACATAAAAAGTGAACAATTGTAATGAAAAATGTAAAAAAGATATAAACTAACTATAAACTGTAAAATTATATTTATAAAATTCGTTTACAGAATATGGTTTTAGATACGTGAGTGTTTTTATTATATGTGCATAATAGTCTTTATTCTTTATTAACTTCATTATTCCTGCTAACATATTTAAGTAAATATATACATACAACTCGACCCATATCATTGGATTTATTATTGATTTCAAAAGTCAGCAAATATGCTGTATTTTGTCCCTTTTAACGAAAATTCTAGACATTATGATATGTTTCATAAATATATGAATATATTTAGAATGTCAAATTTCTTGCATTTTTGGATTTGGGGTTGTGAAATGTATTTTATTTTGGGCGTACTTGTGTATTCATCGAAGTGAGTTTGTGTATTAGTGTATTAATTTTGTGGTTTAATTTTAGCCTGTTTTTATTTCTGAACAAACGGCCTTGAATTTCATTAGCGTATGCAGAAAGTGACTTTCTGGGAATCGTGGCCAATACATCAGGAATAGTGCACTTTACGTGTGCTTGGCAGGGGAGCCAACATGCTTAGGTGTGCCAGAAGGTAACTAGGCTAATGCATATGTAAGAATGTCTTTGCACAATTTTTATGAAATAAATAAATCATATTTATAATTAATTTTAAATAAAATGTTCGGGTCCTAAACATTATAGTCAATCATGATTTAATTAAACAAAGTGTATTTGTAAATTACATAAATAATAAACATTCGAACTAATTAAATTATATCCATAATACTTATAAGAAAAATATGTTTATTAAGCTTTATAAACATACAATTAATTTACTATTTTCATTCAAATCATCCTTTCTGTTTTGCTTTTCTTTAATTAATTATAAATATAATTGGTAGACTTTTGAAAACATAAGTAAATCTAGTTTTTTCAAAAAATTAAATCTTAAATGAAAAGACAAATTCGACATATTAACTGGTTTAAATTTTTTGACAAATGTGTCTAGTCTACGAAGCTTGCATTATACGGGGTGTCCAATTAATGTTGAGAAATGACTGGACCACAGATTCCTGGGGCCAAAATAAGATGATTTAATACAACATATCTATATCCAAAAGTTTACGGTTAAGGCGGAGTTCAAAGTTTCAGAAAATATTATTTCTTTTGGAAATAACAATTGAAGGGTCCAATGCAAGAACTAGCCAAGTCCACTTTTGGGCAAAAATTAGTTGGGGGGTTGATTGTTGCACGGTCTCAAATGCTTTATCATCCCATCCAAGAACCTGGTCTCTACGTTATGCACTACGCATGACAGCAGTGATTAATAGATGGCCTACTTTTGAATACTGTGCAATAACAAGCCAAGTCCTGGACTTAACCTGTTCTTGCACTTAAAAGTTGGTTTGCAAACGTTTGGCAGTACGCTTGTTCTGTAAACATTATTACTGTGCTTTTATAAATAGTGTGTACATAACTTTGTTAAAAAAACAATTACGGTTCCCACTATGTCATCTAGTTCAGAAAAAAATGTATTTCAGTCTAGTAGCGATGAGTTTTTACCAAAAAATTATAAACATAACCTCAATACTGAAACTTAAACTAAACTTAAGAAGATGATTTGTCCGAGGAAGGTTTTGCGGAGTTTAGAACTAATGAGGATTCAGAGCATTCTGTACATTTGGAAGAAGCTGGCACTTCTGCTGGTTCAACAAAGCTGGCACAACCAGGTAAAATGCGCCTCATACATAAGTCATCCTGGAAAAGAAACATTCGCAATTAAAAGCGAACCAAGGGCGAAAGTTATATAAATACGGCTGAAAAATTAACACAACAGAAAGTTCTTGGAAATAGCTGCAACTGTAAAATGCAGTGCTTTGATAGCTCTCCTAAAATTTTCAGAGATTTTTATACCATATCAACAAAAGACATTCAGGATGCTCATTTGTATGACCTTCTTCATAGTAAACCTGTAGAACGAAAAAGGCCTCGTTCAGGAGAAAAGCATGGCAAACATTTTTCGTATATTTATCAGATAAATAATTTATTACTTTTGCTTCTTGTTCTGTTTAATTAAGATTAACAATAAATAATAGGTTCGTCATGAAGGCACGAATTTGAAAGTTTTCAAGGCAGCATTTTTAGCTTTACATGCAATTACCAAGAGCCGGCTTGATCGCTTGCAGCAAAACATACACTTTAGACAGGGAACTCCTCCGGAAGACAAAAGAGGCAAACACAATAATAGACGAAACAAACTGCCTGAACATATTGAAGATAGGATTCGCCAACACATTTTGAGTTTTCCAAAATATAAGTCACATTATAGCAGGAAGGATAATATGCACCATTATTATCTTTCCCCACAATTAAATATTGCAAAAATGCATCAACTATATATTGAGAAACATGAACCAGAGCAGTATCAACTGCATCTTTAAAACAAACCATGCAATCCCGTGGTAAAATACGAGTACTTCAGAAAATTTTTCACTGAAAATTATAAGATATCCTTTGGAAACTCGAAATACGACACCTGTTAAAAGTGTGATAAGTTGGAAAAGAAAATCAATGCTGCTGAGTCTGTCGAAGAACTACGAACACTACAACGCGATAAAAATCTGCATGTAACAAAAGCAGATACATTTTATGCTGATATAAAAGATAAGACAGCATTATCAAAACGTGATCCCAATATTGAAGTTAACTTTTGACTTTCAACAGAACCTGCCGTTACCAGTATTACCATGTAGGGACGTGTTCTATAAAATTCAGTTATGGATATACAATTTTTGTATTCATGTTGGGAATACAGGGCAAAGCTTTTTTTATGTTTATGACGAATCGTTAGAAGGCAAAGGGCGAAATGAGGTAGCAAGTATCTTACTGCATTTTATTAACACACACTTGGCATCAAATATCACTGATTTGTACATTTTCTCTGACAATTGCTACTCGCAGAATAAAAACTATGTCCTCACTCAGTTTTTCTACACTCTAGTTGAAAGTAAAAGATTACGAATGATACAGCACAGGTTCCCTGAACCGGGGCATAGCTTTCTGCCCTGCGACTGCAGCTTTGGGCACATTGAAATCCAAAAAAGAAAATATGAGAAAATTTATCTTCCTCGGGATTATATCAATATTATCAAGACATCCAGCAAGAAGTTTCATGTAGTTCAACCACGCAAGATATGTTTTACAACTTCTACGAACACTTCAAAAAGTTCCTTATTAAAAATCCTTCAAGAAAAAATACTAAGTTTAAGATATCGAAATACAGAATAATGTATTACGAACAAGAAGAAACTATAACAGTACTACAATGCAGTTAAAGCTTATCATTTCCAGTATTTCAAGATTTTAGTATCCTGGACAGGAGGGTTTCGGAGCCACTAACACTACCAAGTAGCGACGAAAACTGTACACAGGGAAACGACTATCAAAAAAGGAGAAATTTGAACATGTTATGAATTTAGGCCGTAACTACGTACCAAAGGCTGATATATGGTTCTATGATGACATCAAGAGGTACCACGGAGCTTTTCAATCGTCTATGTCTGAATACAGCGATGGCGACTGAACCACAAAACTAAAATATGCAACTAAAATATTTTCTAACTTTGTATATCCATGTTCATTTTATGCTGTTCTGATAAATTAAATATTCTTGAAGATTTCTATTTTGTGTGACTTTAAATTTTTGTTATTAAAAAAACTGTGCAAGAACAGGTTAAGCCATCAATTTTTTTTTTAATATCTCTAAAACTATAAATTCAAAATTAACTAAAATTGATATATAGGTTATGTGTGGCTGTGTCAATAACTTGCTATATTCAAAGTTATTTATTAATTGTTATACACAGTTTTAAACGATCTTTTCATTTCATTTATTAGATTTAAATAAAATGTATTACTAATGCTAATCAGTAGAGAGCGGATAAAAAAGCTTAAAAAATGTGAAAAAAAGCACTTAAAAAGGCACCAAATTTATAGAAAAAAAGCATTAAAAAAGCATAAAAACAGGAAAAAAGCATAAAAACACGAAAAAAAGCACTAAAGAAAACTATATTTTCTTAATATCTTACACGTTTATCAACATATTTTACATAGAAATTCTGCTTAAAACTAAAATAAACATACTTTCTTTACGCAATATATAATATTATGTAAGAATTTAAAAATTAAATTGTAATTTTGTATACATTTCAAAATAACTAAAATCTATTCATGAAACCAGTAGATCATTAAATGTTGTTCTAGGGGTTTAATTGTAAAAATTATTACTTCTGACGCTCAATAAATTTTTGAAAGTGAAAAAGCTACTCTTTATTTCAAATTATAGCTGGATCCATTTGAAAATTACCATTCAAAATCAAGTTTAATTTATTTATTATTAAAAATCCTTCATTTTCACCGAATACTTCTTTCGATATTATTTTGATTTATTGGTCAATGCGTCCAAGTATTTTCTAAATTGAATCTGCTTTTATAAAGATTTGATTGTGTTGCTCAGAAAATTTAAATGCGATTTTATGTAACTAAATTGTTTTGAAGGAAGCTCTTGTTTCTTAAGAACTGTAAGAACTGTTTGACAGTCTTTAACTGATTTGCTTGTCGTTTCGGGAAAGTTGTATATAACCTTGTTAAATTCTTCAAAATTGTTCGCATAGTAGCATATAGCCAAGTTCCCCATTTTGTTAGCACTGGTGTATGGGGCAGAAGAATATAAGAACTATTTTTCCATATTCAATTAAATCTACAAATGGAAATTTCATTCTTATAGTTTCAGAAATTCGTTTCTATCCATGTGCTAAACTTGTACAATGCACAAAATGCATTATTAGTAAAATTTTGTAACTTGGTATTGTCTACGGCAAAAATAAGCTTGTCAGTCCATCATTTATGAATTTTGCTATAATGTTATTATCAGTTTTCTTCAATTCTTTTGTATATATCAAAATACTATTGGTCGGATGTCTTCATGTTAAACTCCTGTTATTAAATTAAACAAGTGTCTGTGGTTTCATCCACACCAAACCACATATAATTTTTGTTAATAATATCTTTAATTTTTTGTATGGGTTCATAGTACGCAAGAGCTACATATTTTTTTCTCAGGAATGCGCATTTTACAATATTTTTCCAAGAAAGATTTAAATACATTATTTTGTAATTTTCTTAAAGGGATATTCGAATGTAAAAGTATTTTGCACAAATGTGAATTTAATTTAAATTGTCCATCGTTTGTTGAAAATGATGCTAAAGATTGTGAAATTGTCTGCTGTTTTTAGTTCAGCTTTGAACTTTTTCAAACGTTCTTGATGTAGTGTTGTTATAACATGTTTTAGATACAAGTCTTGACTAGTTAGGATGCAGTTGGGAACTAAAATAAAACTTACTATTTTTAAACATGCCTTACAAAATAATGTATTATTTTTACTTGTTAATTCTGGATAGTCTCTAATTTTCACCCTTTTCACGCATATAGTAATTTTTGATAAATAAGCAAAGTTTTTGGAATGTCAATTAAATAGTTTATGAATGCGAGAATATGAAAATTAACGAAAACGATAAATATCCGCATTTTTGCCGAGAGTAGAAAATTGATACGGTTGCAGAACACCTGATTATTAGCTATCACTTAAATTTGTTTATATTTCATACTTACTAGGTCCCTGTTTGGACCTAGTTTAACGACGTTTACATCCGGAATATCATAGTTGTGATTGCTATGAAGCGTTCGTTTGTATTATATGAATAATGAGACGGTCTATTATATCTACTTATTTATAAACGAATCCATTGTAAATTGGTAATTTATACTAATATTTATTAATAATAAAATTCATTATGATTATTGTATCATATTATAAAGATTTTAAACAATTATGTTGTCAAAAGACACGAAAAAAATATGTAATACAAATATAATCTATAAATGATGGGATACAGATTTCTACAAAAATTCTCTATATTGGCACATTAATTTAATATCAGGCTGAAATTTTTATTAAATGTTTTTTAAATGTTTAAGAAAATGCTCTAAATAAGCATCAGAATCTAAAAAAAGCATGAAAATAAGCACAAAAAGTCAAAATAAGCACAAAAAGTCAAAATAAGCAAAATAAGCAAAAAAAACTTAGCGCTAAGTAATCACATTCTTCAAGATTCGTATAGATATTTAGAAATTTTTTCGATGCTATTAATATTGTGGATAAGCATAATGCTAGAAATCCGCTCTCTACTAATCAGCAAGACAAGAAGTATAAAAAAACAGTAGCACCACACTTAAATTGAAATATTTTTCTATTGATGCATCTATAAAATACAATTTTTATCTTTTAATAATATTTGATATACTGTTACTCACCATAGTTGAGCCAAAAATAATATATTGTAAACTTTTTTTGTGTATATTATACAATATAAAAACGACGCAAGATTACTTATATTTACTTCAGTTATAATTTTAAATTCCAAAAAATAGCAAATCTCCATTAAAAGATTCACATTTTAACATAGTACTTACCCCTTGCATGATAAGAACCGAGCAAGTAATTTTCTCCGGGTAATGTCTTATATACGGACCCACATTCGAAACAAATTGGGTTTAAATAATAGGGACATAGATATGCCAGCAATGTCCAATATATTGCTTGTATGGCAAAAATAGTTCGTTGACAGAGAATTCCGTCATCTGAAGCAGAAAAAGGGGTCAGAGTTGAAGAACACGTAGGGAACTCCGCCCGCAAATCCTGTGACCTATTTTTTTGTAATTATTAATGTATAATTTAAAATTTGTATATATCTAATATAAACAGAATATTGTAAAGTGAAAATTAAATAAATAAATGCAGAAAAATATAGGTGATATAGGGTCATATGTTATCCTGCTGGAACATGATGTCAGATGATGTCGTTAAGCTCGAATACTACAATGAGCTGTAATATCTCATAGATGTATTTTAATTTCCAGGGATAAAAACAAACTAAATGTGTATAATATCCCTACAATATGGCACGTCATACCATAATGCCAGGTGCATCCTCAAAGAGCAAAATTGCCACAAAATGTTCTTCTGATAACTTGTTGATGCCACAAGTACCACAAAACGATCTTAAAATTGTCGCTAAAAGTTATGATATTATTTTCATATATTTTACCTATTTTTAGACAGTTACTTAAAATATCAGCTGTGTAATGTACCTCCTTAAAGTTATTAAATTTTTGGCACGTTATTATTATTTTTCACAAACGATTGTTGATATTAATTTTGAAAACAAAAATACAAATTGTAATATGGCCATCATAGTACTTTCCTTATATTTTACTAGAAAACTATGAGGTTTACGCAAAAAGGTTATCTATTGCTTTTTCGAAAACTTTGAAAGTGGAATTTTATAAGTCTCGTAAATTTACACTTCTTTCCCAATTTAACGGTGTTTCTATCTCTTATACTGTCAGAGATTCTCATAGAAAACAATGTATATGTAAAAAAAATATGGATTTTTTCATTCTAATTACGTTTTTGTATTTGTATTTGTATTTGTATGCTTTGTTTCTCTTACAATAAATAATAGTATTACAAATGGATAGATAAAAATATGTACTTATAATTTTGACGTAAGAAATCCAGGGCGGAGTTCACTCGGCAGAATGTTCTTCCACTCCAGCCCAATGCTGCATTTGAAGTTCTTCGGTTGATCCTTCTTGCAGGCTTCTAATTGCCATTTCGTTCATTAAGCGAATGATGGAGGTGTAGAAATGAAAAAAAAAATATATTTTAAAACTTTAATTTATTCCAAACTACTCCCATGTCCGAAATATCCTATGGCCTCCTCCTTCGGGTAGTTCAGGAACCTCTTAAAAGAAAAAGAAAATTATAAACACAAAAATATATAATAGTGTACCTTATATTATGTTTATTTTCAAATGTAAAGTGAAGGTAAAACTTTTGTAATCGTGAGTAATTTATAATGTAGTATTTATTTCTAAAGTGGTTTACTTGTTGCCACGTAAAAATATTGATTAATGAATTTGAATGAATTTGAAAATTAACCTGCTTACCTATCGGTTGCGGTATGTTAGGGTTACCCTGGGGATCTTCCTCTTCGTCTAAAATATATTCAAAGGTATAAAAGTTAAACTAATTCTGTTTTCTAAATAAAATAATATAAATTTAAAGTTTCTTTCTTATTTCATGTATCATTATTAATATTTACGTTATAAAACAAAGAATAATAATGAATAATATTACATTATATTTCTAATATTTACCTATCGGTTGGAGCAGGTTAGGATTCCCCTGAGGCTCGTCCTGTTCGTCTAAAATATATTCAAATGTATGTATTGTATGTATTGTATGTATTTATGTAAAAATTGAAACTATTGAACTAATTATTTAGATTTTCTTACTTTGGGTATCATTATTAACATTTATGTTATAAAACAAGGAATAATAATACATTATACTTCTAATATTAAAACAAAATTACAGAAATTTTTTCAATAATCAGTTATAATTTTTAATTAGAAATGCATTATAATATAAAATACAAGAGCCTACCCTACACCTCAGGCGACAATTTTAAGCAAAAAAATTTCTCTTGAAGCTTATTCCACTTAAACATACTATTTTGACAAAACTGTCTTATGTGGCAATAGAGAATCTTACCAATAAATACTTAGCCAAGAAAAATTCTCCTCCTTTGGCAGAGGCTTGGTTAGCAATATCAGATATCAAAGACTCAATATTTCAAAATGACATTAAATACAGTTATGATATAATAAATAATATTCCAAAAGTTACATTTCCAGAATATACGCCTTCCAATAACCAATTCATAATTAGTTCAACTTTAACTGAATATAAAGCTGAAGCCACTGTTATATACACAGATGGTTCAAAGACCAAACAACATGTAGGCGCTGCTTTCTATGTTAAGGACGGAGACTTCAGGAAATTATTTAAACTACCCAATATTACTTTAATATATACTGCGGAAGCTTTTCCTTTATGCATTAGAGTGGTGTTTAGAAAATGAAGTCAATAGTAGTGACATTATAATTTTGTCAGACTTGAAATCTGTTCTCCAGCCAATAATAAATTTTAGGAAAACACAAAATTATGTCATTCAAGTTGTTATTATCACAATGAACAAATTAGTTGAACAAAATAAAATAGTCAGTTTTATATGGACAAGATCACATTCAGGTATAGTGGGAAATGAGATAGCGGATGACTTAGCAAAAAATGCAACGGAATTGGCACATGCTGATATACCTTACGTAGACTATTTTTCAAGAATAAAAACTCATCTAATAAATGACTTGCATACATCTTATGCTAGGTATGCAGTTAGCAGCAAGACAAAATATTGTAAACTATATCTATCCATCTCAACCAAACCACCCAGCATCTTAGGGTTAAATCGATCCAGATTCTATCTAGTAACTTTGTTCGGGATTATCACAAACCATTCTAAAACTCGACTTGTGCGAATGTCGAAGCTTTTGTGACCTTAATCACATATTTTCTTCTTGTGAAAAATACAACCAGCAAAGTCAGACACTCATAACCGAGCTTAAGAAACACGTTCAATTTCCAGTTAACTTATGCAATTTACTAATTAAGAATAACGAACATATTTATGATAGTTTAATAAGATATTTGTATGATATAAACATAAAAGTGTAATCAGGTAGTTTATTCCATTTCATTTTCATATCATCACTCCCTTTGTTCTGGGGCCTATGTAACCTCCCTATCGATTGAATCCGTGGTCTACCTTGTGTACGTCTATAAAACAAAAAGTCGCCCTGAACGACCGCAGGTATAAGATTAAATACATCCCTGTATTTAATCCTATACTAATCATCTTATTAATTGTACATAGTTAAATGGTACCTCTGGCGGGATGGACTAGTTTCCTATGCCAAAAAAAATATATAAAACAAATACTACTGTTATTTTAATTTAATTTAGAACTTTATACTAACTAATAAGAATAAAAGAACTAAAGATTTCTTCGTTTGCTTCCTCGCCTAATAATTAAAAAGAAATAAATAAATTTCAGGAGTTACTAATATGCATACGAATTATAAAAAATAGCATACCTTGCCGTGGCAATAATCTGTTAATGAGTACATTTGTACAATGGCCAACTCTATTTAAAAATGCCTCAACATCCCCGGTCGTATTTAAATATCTTGTGCAGCAACTATAGATAAACAAATATTGTATGAAGATGCTTCTATTATTTTTTCGATCTTACTTATATTTGCATCCAGCAGTTGATATTTCCTCTTTGGCTGGTGGGGTTGTTCCACGTTATTAATAATTCTCGTAAGCTTGAGGACTGCAGAATTATCATGGCCTTTGATATAATTCGCAAATAACCAAAAATTTGGAGTAATGGAAGGGCTGAATTAATTATCTTATGTCAACTCTCTACCACATTATCCGTGCGATAAGGAGCATCAACAAGTGATATGTCGGCGTTACCCCACTGACGCCTTCAGTAATTACAAAACTAGTGCGAATTTTCGAGAGCTAAGGCCGTAATAGCTTCTACTAAAAATTGTGTTCCTTCATCTATAGCATAGGACGGCAATAATGGCAAAACCATATATTTGCGAATTATACCTCGGCTACTTTGATATATCCCCAAGCTACGACCTTAAATAAAGTAAAATAAAAATGAATATTATAAATTTTCCAGCACAAATAATTAAATCATATATTAAAATAAAAATCTACCTACTCTTAAACAAAACTGCACTTGCATAGTGGAACCAACACTCATAAATTCTCGCTTCCGGGAATGTTGTCCGAGCGGCTTCCCTTAATGCTCCTTCATAGTCGGCCATTATGCTGTGCACTCGAATTTCTACAATATGAACAAATTTTACAGTATTCAACATATTCAACATTATCATTTTAATATATTCTTACCTTCTAACATAATTTTTAAATACTCAAATATTCTTATGTATGCTGTTTTGTTCTACTTCCCATCAGGCAGTATAATAGTGGAAATGCCTAAAAATAACAATTTACTTAAATTATTTTATATAAAGAATTAAATTGCAACATGTAAGCTATACTTATGCGTAGGATGAACTTACCATTTTTTATACATTATCTGAATTATGAGCAACTGGGTTGCACTGTGCCCTGTGCACTACCCTAAAAGTACCCTCAATCGCGAGGTTATTATCCTCATCCCTCGCGATTCTTAATAATGTAGTAGACATCCTTTGATACACCCAAATTAGTGCATTTTTGTGCAAAAATATACCCATGAAAATATTATTTCACATATCCCTACCCAGGTGCTCATATCTAAAAAGGTCTAGTGTTAGTAATGTATTGATATGTTTCTTTAAATCTTAATCAGGTCTGGCTATTAATTGGAATGCATTTTGTAATGACGTTCCCATCGGTAGTGTTAATTGATTCCTGCGTCTCTATTTTTTGGAGTTTTTATAACTCATTAGACTTGCTCCTAGAAATTATAGAAATTATTTTCAAAAAATTGAATATTATATATACAGGGTTATTCACGCTATACGGCACGGAATATTGTGGCCAAAATACGTGACTTTCAAAAAGTTTCACTTTGGGGATATATGGGGGTCTATTAGGGCTACTTTTTAAAATTACTTTCATAATATACAGGGTGTTCCAAAAACCCTAAAAGTATCAAAGTTGTGTTTTTTTAATGAAACACCCTGTATTTTATTGCATTTTTGGATCCTTCGATCAAAATAAGTGTGTGTTTTAATAAGGTTTTTATTACCTAAACCTTAAGGTTTTTGAAATAATTTGAATTTTGTAAAAATTTCACCTAATTTTTATGTTTCAAATACTTAAAAGTAATTAAGTTATGCATACCAAATTTACACTGTAATGTAACAATAGATCATATTTTATTTTCCAAGTATAATAAATTTGACATCTTATACCGGGTGTAAAAAAAAGGAATTAAACAAATGAGAATTTAAAATGGCTATAACTTCAATTATTTAAATGGAACGCCATATTTTTTAATTTGCCAGCAAATGCACTTTTTAATTACCTATCTTATGGTATTTATATCTTAAGTCTTAAGTCTTCTCGTTTTTACAGAAAACGCCAAAATATTGTTTATTGCACCGTTTTAGTACTTTTTAAGTAAACATTTCAATGTATCTAGTTTTCCATCGTATTTAAAAACGTAAGATAATTAATTTAGTC
>CAXAKX010000949.1:0-24603 GCA_963969525.1 Ontholestes murinus
AAACTTGAATGCTAGATTTTTTAATTGCTTTTGCTAATTTAATTTAATGAAATCAGTTTAAAATTCATTTTTCATAATTTTTCATGTTATAGTTACATTTAAACAATCTAAAGTACATTTTATCATTTATTAGTTTGTTCAACAGAAATAATTTCATTCAAATTAGTGTTGCTTTAATAGTTGTACTATTTGTAACACGCAAATTAATTTGTATTATTCAATGTCTGTCGAAGTATTAGCTAGAGAAGTAGTTGTTTCAAATTAATTTGTTTTGTAGTCTTAGTAAGACTCATTGTTGTAGATTCACGAAATGTTTTCGTATTTTTAAATTTATTACTCTAATATCTATAGAAACATAAGGCCTCATATTTAAATTGAAAAGAAATGTTCAGGATTATAACGTTAAAACGAGGCACTATATTTATTTGATAATAATTTATTGTTAACCATTGACCCACATAAAAATGGTGATTATAGTTTTAATGAATGCAGTCGTGTGTATGGAGTTTATAAGGCAACTATTAAGAGGCGTGCTGTTGAAAAACCTCTATTCACAATGAACTTAAAACATTGAGTAGACTGATACAGTTATAGGAAAAAAAATTTCGGAGCACATCCTTTAACTTGGAGAATGTTTTTCCGTATATTAATTAAGAAAAGAGAGAAAATTGACTTTTCATATTGCAGATAATTATAATTAGGTCATAGTTTTAATAGTGATAAAAACTGCAGGTAAAGATGGTTTTACGTATTATTAAAACGAAATCACCATTTTACACCAGAAATCATAGATCCAGGGGCGCTACAAAAGAGAATATCAATCATTTTTTCTATCTCTATAACGGATTGTCGATCAGTATAAATTTACGACACTATATTCAACGCGGATCTGGGCTTTTTACTGAACAGAATAGTGTCACAAACAGTTAATTTATACATTAATTTATTAATTCAAGCTTTATCGGAGATAAACATATAAATAAATTGAAGGAAAAACATACATATAATTTTAACACCATGCCGAATGGCGGGGTTCATTCTAGTAGAGGATTCAAGTAAACCTATAACCGCTCCTCCACTGATTCGCAGTACATAAGCTTCGGATACATATATTTAGCATGTATATACTTATTTTCCATTAATTTGGGCGATATAATATAGCTTTGTCATTTTGGCATTGAAAAGAGATAAAAATTCTCCAGGATCTTAAAATTATACTACCTCCATCAGTATTATTACGATTTCAGATACGGAATACATAACTCCGATATCTTTGTTTAGTGTCTAAAACATTTTCAAAAGTATGTCAAAAGTAATAGAGAGAATCAAGTTTTCGTACTTATTCATGGTCATACGACACAAAGCAAAAGTTGTGTTATTTAAACTGCCTGACCGTACCACACACTGTTTACAACCTTTGAAAATAGCATGTTTGAATTCTCAACAGACTTATTTCACATAAGCTCAGAAAACGCGTTTTGGGTGAGTTTTGAAATACAGTACTTATATACACTTCAAAAGTAATTAGAATGGACAAATGAGATCCTCAAAATATGTTTCCATCAATATTGCGAATTTAAAAAGATATACGGACACAATACTGTGTAAAGAGAAAGTAAAAAGCTAAACAAATTAAAATAACTTTAACATTTAACCCAAATAAATTCAAAACAAAATCATACCTAAATTATTGATAACAGATACTGTTGTATATTAAAATTGCATCTTTACCTGACACCCGGATATTCTGCGTCATAAATGATTTATTGCTTCATTAGTTAACGATTTAATTAATCGCATAGAACTATGAGCGTATGTAAATGCAAACATTCCTTTTAAAGGAGAATTGGTAGTGTTTTAATAAGCATTTTCAAGATTTAAATACACAAATAATTAATAATCCATTCAAACTGTATGCAATGTTTTCTGGTTTTCAAGATAGCTCATAAAATATTTATAGTAACAATAGCGTTATTTACATAATCATAAATACAAGAATTATACATAAAAAAATCAATATTAATAGCAAATAATACAGACAATGGTGGCCACCGTTACTACGTGTAAAATTCTACACTTTGAAAATGTTTTATACCAAAATAAATTGTTGTATAAAACATTGAGAAATCACATTATTTTTCAATGAATAATATTTGAATAAAGTATTCTAAAATGAAGTAAAAAAAAAGTTGAAAAACTTATTTTTTTCATCATTGACAGCTTCAGCAGTTGCCAAAAGTATGCAGAAATTTGAAGCTCTTCTTAGATGAATTAAAGGATAGAAAATCTTAATTTAGATTAATTTGATCAACTAAATTAGTGTACATACTAGTTCGATTGAGATAGAATCTGCCAAAATTATAATTATAAGGCAAAACCGTATTTGGATAGTGGTGAATAGGTAAAGACAAATAAATTAACTTAAATGTTACATGCGATTTTACAGATAAGAAGAAAATAGGCTTAATAGATTAGATTAAACAAAAAACAAGTACTAATAATATTAGTTACTTGCAACAAGATTTGAATAATATTTACAAATGGTGTTATGCCAACAAACTTTACTTTAACTATGGTAAATATGTATCAATCTCTTTTGGCCGAGGTCAGATCTTAGAAAACATTTATGAAATTAATAATATACAATTATTATCAGTTTCTCACGTAAAAGCTTTAGGCGTAATATTTGATCGAACATTATTTTTCTCCAAGCATATTAATACAATTTATTGTAAAACAATGCAAACACTTGGTTTGTGGAGGTTGTACATCGGGCAATCAGGTCGTAATTTTCTAACAAGATTCAAAAAGAACATTTTAGATCTTACGATTTAAAAACAATAGTTCAACTTTTGCTAATCACCTATTAGAATTAAACCATAATTTTGACAAAGATGTACTCTCGGTAATCCATCTTACCGAAAAAAGTAGAAAACATGGATTTACTGGACGCCATCGAAATATATAAAGCAAAAATTAATCCAGGAATTTCCATCCTTAGCGACCAGCTTGACCTGATGTACACCCCTCCCTTCGAAGCATTTTAGAGTTAATATATAAGTTAAATTTCGTGGTTCACAATTGTGTTTTTTAAAAAGGTTTATTTCCGAAATTTACAATTAATTACATTACTTAAACTTAATTATACGGAGAATAATTGATATGTGAAGCGTTACAGTACTAATATAATAATGGATCTTGAGTCTGAAATGCATGCGTCTAATCTATTTATATATAAACTAAAACTACGAACTAAGCATATTGACATCTGGCGGGTGATGTCATCCTAACTACGCATTAATTAATAAAATATATTTCTAAATAATAAAATTAATTATATTATAACAAAGAAATATCTATTGTGGACGCCAGGTCACTCCTCTCCCCCTAGATCCGACACACCTGTGGAGGAGAATCATCATCTTTTACAAGGGTGGCTGCTCCTCTGCGTCTTAAGCGTCTGTAAATCAAAGTCACTACACAAATTATTATGAACGAATAAAGTATTAGTGTCCATGCACTGGGTTTTAGGGGTATCATTGAATTATTTATATCGGGTATCGGGGAATACACTGGGATGTCTTCTAATTGAAGTCTTTTCAATTGTATTGTAAAGTTATTAGATTGTAGTTCTTCAGTTCTGGGGTCGAAGCACTCACGAGCACTGGGGTTCCATACGTTGTTTCCATTTGGGGCACCTTATAGTTCCGGAAGACTAGGTCGCATTTGTTGGGTTGAATGATGAAAACGCCTTCCAGGTCACGGGTCTCTTCTTGTTTCGGGCAGGTGATCTTTAATTTTTCTTTTTTCTTAAAAACGGCTAGGAATTGGTTGGTATTGGGTATATTCTCTAAATGATTTTTTTCGATTTCTAATTTTGTAAACTTGCATTTTTTGGTGGTTCCATTGACCAAAAGCTCTGTTTCACAATCAGCCTGGTAATTTAAGAGCAAGTTATCGTTGCTTAGGAATTTCTTGTTAATACCCAAGCATATGTCTCTTAGAGGCCATGTTTTTGAGTTTAACATTACTTTTACATTAGGAATTATAGTTACATATTCGGACTTATATTTCAGCGGTATAGGGTATATTTTATACAGATCAAAAGGATGTTCATAATTAATAGGAAGGGATAGGAAATAATAGATTTTTGATTGTTCGATTTTGCAATCGACTGATATCGCGGATTCAAGATTCAAAATCTAAAATGTTTTCTAATATAAGTTCGAAAGGCAATTCCTCATTATAGTGAACGGAAATCTTTTTTAGTTCATTAAATAAACCTTGGGGCCTAATTATATCTGGACTAAGAATTTTTAATTTGCAAAATATTAATGAGTTAATAATTTCTTCTAAAATATTTTCGATTATTGTGTAAAGTAAAACGAGTTGATTATACAGATCTTTAGTGAATAATACGTGCTGGTGGTCTATCTCTTCTTTATAAATTGCGTGTAATTGCATTATTCTGGCCTTAAGCAAGTTTTGGTTATGTGCGATATCTTTGATTGTTTCATTGAAATTTTGTATTAATTTTTCGTTTATGCTGTACCCGAATTTTATTTGGTTCTCAAAATTGTTCTGATTTAGTTTGGTTTGGTTTTTTCAAGCTTTGCTGTGCTTAAATTTACAGGAATTAGTCCGATATTTTCGGTGATATTTTTAACTTCAAAACATATTACAAGCGGAAGGAAGATCGATCTGAGATGAATTAATTTTTTGTTTACTAATTTTTGAAATGTTCAGATTTAGTATAGTTCTCAAAAAATGACTTTCTTTGCTGGACTAAACTAGGAGTTGGAATTATCGAAGATGATGGGCCTGGTACTTCGTCATCAATTTTTGGTGTACCAAAATAGATGTTTATTTGTATTTTAGAATTTTGAAAGATATAATTTACCATAGCTTTAACTGAATTACAGTCTAATTGGTCTAGTCCACAACCTAATTTGGGAATTGCTAATTTAGTGATGTTTTTGTTTAAACAGAATTGTTTTAAATTTATCAATGTATGAAACAAACATTCTAAAGTGGGTTTGTCGAAATAATTTTCTTTAGTGATCAAATAAATAATATATCTACCTTCTTCTTTAATATGACAGAGAGAATATAATTTTGCGTTCTGTTTTGATAAATCTCTAATTTTTCCAAATTTTAATTTAAATTCACGTGCTATTCCTGCACTCATTTTTAAATCTCTACTCACACAGTGAGCGAGTGAGTATTCTAGAGGGGCATTGAATAAATCATCCGAAATTTCTCTTACGTTTTCATTGTTTATTTCTTTATCATTACTTAAAATCTCAATAAATGTTTCAAAATTTGGAGTTTGTTTTAAATTAGATCTTTTGACTCTGGGACGTTTAATATTTGACAAATGAATTTTACTAGATTGATTATGATGTCTGGTTTCTATTTCTGCTGTTTTACGATTAGGATCAATAGTTTGAATGTTTTCTTTTTGATATTTATTTTTAGTTTTTGATTGTTTTTGTTTGTTTTTAATAAAAACTTTTTCTGGAATTTCTGGAACTTCCTCTCGCGTTAAGTTATGTTTTTCAATAATTCTTGTTTTATTTTCATTTATTGTTTTATTTATTTGTTCATACAACAATTTGACTTTAGTTTTATGATTTTCTACATAATTGTTTGTAATTAAGGTTTCTAAGTTGAGGTCTAAAAGAGATTCATTATCGATGTGTCCCAAAATAATTTCAGAAGGTCTTAATTTTGTAGTCGAATGGATAGAATTATTATATGCTAGTACGGCGTATAAGGTTTTAATTTCTATTGGTTCTTTTTTAAATGTGTCTTGATTATTAAGGAGCCGTATGTGTTCAATGATCGTCGAATGTACGCGTTCTATTATTCTATTAGATTCTGGGTGTTGGGAACTAATAAAATGAATTTTGATTTTATGAATTTCCAAAAGTTCTCTAATAACCGTGTTCTTAAATTCCAAATGATTATCCGAAATAATTAATTTAGGGATTCCATGGTGACAAAAGAATTTTATTAAATTGTTTGCTACTTCAACAGCTTGATAAGAATTTAATTTGTAAAGTTGCGTATATTTAGGAAATGAATCAATTATAGTAAGGAATTTGGAACTTTCGAGAGCAATACAATCTATGTGATTTATTTCAAATGGTTTCATAGCTGTTGGGGTGTGATTAAATTTTAATTTAAGTGGTTTGCGATCATATTTAGAAACTAAACAGACTTCACAATCATTAATATATTCTTGGATTGATTTCCTCATACTTGGCCAATAATATATCCGTTTGAGTTTTAATTCAGTCTCGTCTATGCCTCGATGATTTGTTTTTCCCTCATGATAATTTTGGATAATTTCCAATATATCGTTATTATTTTCAACGTCCGTAAGCAAATTATTACATTTAGTCATTTTAAGTTCTGAATTTTTAAAATAATTTTGGAGAACGCTACTGAATTTTTCGTAAATAGGACTTTTGAAGTATAGATAATAATTTATTTTAGGAACAATATATTCTTTTACAAAACTAATGACTTCATTCACAAAATTTCTTTTAGAAAATTGAACATGTATTCGCATTTTTTTATTATTAAATAAATTAGTAATTTTCGGTTTAGATGATGAATGTTCCACCTCTGTAATTATAATTTGGTTATCACCAACGTTGACCGGTTTATCTGATATTGGTATACCAAAAATAGGGTTTTCCGAATTTGAATGAATTGTAGCGCCATCATTTTCAATTTCATTTATACGAGTAGTTTCCGGGGGTTCTACAATAACTGACGACGGATCATTTTCAATCTCATCAAAATTTTTCAAATATTCTTCTAAATTTTGGCCATATTCTTCGTTAACATTTAGTTCGATCCTTGATAGTGCGTCAGCATTTTTGTTTAAAGTACCTTTTTTATAAACAATGTCATAGTCATATTCTGAAAGTTTTAATCGCCATCTTACTAATTTAGAATTTGGTTCTTTTATGGACATCAACCATTGGAGTGGTTTGTGGTCAGTGATAATTGTAAATTTACGCCCAAATAGATATGGTCTAAAATATTTGACAGCCCAAACAATAGCGAGTAGTTCTCTTTCAATAGTAGAATAACGCGTTTCAGAATCGTTTAACGTTCGACTAGCATATGCGATTGGTAAATCTGTGCCAATTTTACCCTGTGATAAAACGGCACCAAGGGCTTGAGTACTAGCATCTGTGGTCAGCAAGAAGGGTTTAGAAAAATCTGGATATTGGAGTAATGGCTGATTAGTCAGGACGTTCTTGCACAAGTTAAATGAATTTTGGTAATCTGCATCATTAATATTAATAACTGAGTTCTTTTTCAAACGTTTTGTCATTGGTTTAGTCAAGTCTGCAAAATTTTTGATAAACTTTCGGTAATATCCTAACAGTCCGAGAAATCCTTTAATTTGTTTTGTCGTTTTGGGGATGGGATAATTTTGAATGGCAATAATTTTGTCTGGATTCGGTCTGACACCTTCGGGTGTAATAACATGTCCGAGATACGCTACTTCTTTACGAAGAAATTCCGATTTATCTAATTGAACCTTGAAATTAGCCTCTCTTAACCTTTTAAAAACTTCGTTTAATCTATCGATATGTTCCTGTAAGCTAGTGGAAAAAATAATTATATCGTCCATGTAGACGAGACAGTATTCGTTTTGAATTCCCCTCAAAATATTGTCCATGACGCGCTGGAAAGTAGCTGGGGCATTTTTAAGCCCAAATGGCATTCTTAAAAATTCATAGTGACCGTTTTCTGTATTAAAGGCAGTTTTTGGGACGTCGCGTTCGTCAATCTCAATTTCGTGGAAGCCTGATGCCAAATCTAGGGTTGTGAAATATTGGCATTTCCCTAATTTATCTAACAAGTCGTTTATATTGGGAAGGGGGTATCGGTCACCTACAGTTTTATCATTTAATTTCCTATAATCGAATACAACGCGCCATTTTCGTTGACCTGAAGCATCTAATTTTTTGGGAACAATCCATATAGGAGAGGACCATGGGCTAAAGGATGGTCTAATAATGTTTTGTTCCAACATTTCATTAATTTGCTTGCTTACCTCGGCTTTGTGCACTTCGGGGTAGCGATACGTTTTAGTATAGACCGGAATCTCATCGGTCGTAATTATCCTGTGTTTAATATTATTGGTTAACGTTAAATGATTCCCTTTTACATGAAAAATATCGGCATACTTATTTATTAATTTTTTAATAACAGCTTTTTCTTCATCATTCATATGATCAGTTCTAATACTTGAGAAATCGAATTTAAATTTATTTGTATTCATCATATTCAAATTATTATTTGTCCTAAAATCTTTCTTACTTAAATTACTATTTTCATTATAATTCTGTTCGTGGGGTACCACATCATATCCGCTGATGGGGGTAACCACGACAGGTCTTTTTAATGTAACTTCCCTATCTATGTCAGTTTTATTAACTACAGTACAAAGAGCTCTATTATTTTTAACTATAGTGACGCATTCGGGCACTAAGAAATTCGTAACGTCAGTTCTAGGAATTACGGCCTCACCGTTTTCAATATTTAAAACTTCTACTTCTATTACCTGTTGACTCTGAGCGGGCACTAATATTCGCTTAGTGACAGGCGGAGCAACAGGAATACTATAATTATTAACATTAAGATTATTATTACTAATTCTAATACTATTATTTTTATCATTATTTTCATTGGATATGCCTTGGCCATTCCGAAATTTAAATGGCATTTCTACGTTAGTGGTTACTACTGATTTCCTTTTAAAATCTAAGCAAATATTAATTTTTGTCATGTTATCTACGCCTAACAGGATATCAAAGGAGGAATGAAAATCGAATATATAGCATTTTACTTTTGCAGCAAAGTTACTTTTAAATAATTTTTGTAGGTTAATAATAACGCTGTGTGTTCCGCGGGACGGGCCATGAGCACTTGTTACTTCGAAAGGATCATCCTTAAATAAATTTTTGTTTAATTTTTTTGCTAGGCGGGAACTAATGAATGATCGCATACTACCGGAATCTAATAAAACTTTTAATTTTGTTTCGGGGTCTATAATGAAAGGTAAATTACTAAAGTTATTATTAATGCTTAAAAATTCTATAGACGGTTTGCCAAGGCGACTTATACTAAAAAATTATCTTCATTTTTCCCGTTCTGGTCAATGACGCTGTTACTTCGTGTACTAATATTTTTAGAGTACGTTGGCTCATCTAAATTACGCAATTTTTGTTTATTTGTGTAAATTGTCGAAGTTGACATGGGTATAGGATTTGGTAAACGCGGGGGAATCTGTCCAGGCGGCTGATTATAGTTTGTATTAAATGGATTAAAGTTCCGATTAAAATTTTGACTGTAATTATTATAATTTTGTGGTCTGTTAAAATTGTGATTTGGTGGGTTTTGAGGTCTCCCAAAAACTTGACTATTAGTAAGGAACCGTGGTTGTTGTTGCTTAAATTGAGAACTACTAGGCCGGTTTATAAAGTTATTTTGCGGTCTAGGGTACTGATTGAAACGATTATTATTATTATTAAAATTATTGTTGCCAAAATTTAAATTACGCGGTCTAGGTTGATTATTAAATTTATTATAATTTGGGTTGTTAAATTTATTATTATTTTGATTAAAATTTGATACATTCGGCGTATCAAGCGTACTCTGAAAATTATTTTCCTCTATAAGATAGTTCATTGCCTGCTCTAGTGTGTCAGGGTCACGTAACCTGATAATACTTTGTATGTTACCGCGAATTCCGCGTAAGAACGTCTTTAATGCTAACTCATCATAGCTACGTTGATGAATGCGCTTTGTCGCGTCCGGCATTTCCACTGCCGATAAGGAGTCAATTTTAGCGGATAGTCTACTTCGCAAAATTTGTATACGTTCCCCGAAATCTAAATATTTTTCATTCTTAAAAGGTCTCAAATTAATTAAATCCTGAACCAAACAATCGTAATTTCGCAGATCGCCAAACCTTTGCCTTAAATGATTTCTAATTTCAGGCCATGTGTTTAATTCTATACGCGAACCTATAGCGACCAATGCTTTGTCTTTAAGTTTACTTATTATCGCGTTTATTAGATACGTATTCACCAACTCGTTATTTAAAGGTCTAAATTGATCTAGTACGGCATCACATCTTGAAATAAATATTTCTGTGAGTTCGTTACTCCCGTCGAAATAAGGAATCGTTTCGACATTTAATTTTAACAATTGATAATTAATATTTTCCATTTTTAAATTTTCGGTAATTACTAAATTATCTAATTTATTGATTAGGTCGTCGAGTACAAAATTTACTGAAGAATGGACGCGGTTTGGGGAATTGAGAATTTGTGGTGAAATTGGGTCCGAAGATGTATCACTTGCGTACATAAAATTTTACACGCGAACAAAAATATGGAAAAAACCTCTAAAAAACAATGCGCACCACTCAATAACGAAGATCACGCTGTCCATGCCCTGATATGCCCTCAGTGGTCCTGGATCTGGTGATAGGGTGTTCCTCGTTCTGCTGCCCTCGGGGTGTTAGTCCCTCGATGTTCGGAGGACCCTCTGGTGCTGCTTCGACGTGGAACTCGTTCGATGCCAATTCAACCGTAAAGACGGACGGTGCACTATTTTGATATTCCCTCAAAATTTGTGCCCTTATGACATCCTACCGGATGCGCCAGTTAAATTTCATGGTTCACAATTGTGTTTTTTAAAAAGGTTTATTTCCGAAATTTACAATTAATTACATTACTTAAACTTAATTATACGGAGAATAATTGATATGTGAAGCGTTACAGTACTAATATAATAATGGATCTTGAGTCTGAAATGCATGCGTCTAATCTATTTATATATAAACTAAAACTACGAACTAAGCATATTGACATCTGGCGGGTGATGTCATCCTAACTACGCATTAATTAATAAAATATATTTCTAAATAATAAAATTAATTATATTATAACAAAGAAATGTCTATTGTGGACGCCGGGTCACTTATATATACACTTGTCATTTACATTTTAATTACTTAGTTTGATAATGATTACTGTGTAATTGAAAGTAGTCACCAAATATTGTGTAAAATTTGTTGAATTTGGTTCTCGTTTATCACGTGGTGAAACATTTTTAATATTAAGGGTTGTTTAGTGCCTTTCTATAAACAACCCTTAACAAGTAATAAATATTATTACATCATATTGACCAGATAAAAGGTATTTAAGGCCCGAACTTTTACCATTTTTTGAGAAGATAGACGAGCTCTCGGTTGAAGAAAATATTGTGTTATGGGAAGGAAGAATATGTATTCTGGCAGCACTGCAAAAATGAGTATTAGACATGCTGCATGACGGACACACAGGTATGTGTGCTATGTAATCAATGGCAAGAATGCATGTGTATTGGCCGAACATCGATAAGGACATTATCGAGTATACTCAAAAATATATACAGGGTGACTGACGAAAAACCTTTGGTGCTGTATCTCGCTTATTTTTGATTCGATTTGAATAAATAAAACATCAAATTAAATGATTTTTAAAAGACTTTAATATGAACTGTACTGATATTTTTTCTTGCATCCAGTTTTTGACAAAAGACGATCAACTTTTTTTTTCAAATTGCACTGTATATATATTTTGTACTGTAAGGAGATTTTTTTCTGAATCTAAATTTGTAAGCGATTTTATCCATTCATCAAACCAAAGTCGAGAAATTGAGGATTAAAAAAAAAATTTCTAGAAAAGTTTCGTCTACTTTTCTTACCGTCATTATGACTTAATCGCTGAACATGCTTTTCCTCTTCTTCTATGGAATTTGCCACCAACTGGTTTTGTCCAGAACTAGACAATTTATAAAAATTTGTAAAGAGAATTTGTCGCTCGTCAGGGGTTAATTTCTCGAAATACTTCTTTTTGTATTAGCACGCTGCTTTCATTTCTTTGGCAGGTAAAGTTTTCTTTCCCGACACTGACGAATATTCTCTGCCTTGAGTTTTCAACAGTTTTCTTATACTTCGAGTCGAATTAGAAGAATTCCGCTTTCGTTTCCTAGTAGCGTCATCTTTGTTTCCTGTTTTTCTTCCCCTGCGTGATTTATTTATTTGATTTTCTGCCGAATCAACAAATTCTGCATTGTTAATAAGTTCTTCATTTACCAGACCGATATCCAAATCGACATCTTCAAACTGTTCTTCTTGGTTGTTTTCAGTGTCCTGGTCACTGTCCGACGGTACATATTCATCACCACTATCGTCTTTAAACGTTCTGAATCGCTTGAATCTGTATTATCCATTATTTCTTCTTCAAGGATCTCTTCCAATTCCTTCGTTTCTGGAACTGGTATTGTGCTGGACCGTGTGCTTAAATTGTCATCATCACTGACTAACGCTAATTCTACAAGATACCAATACAAACCAATAGAATGTACATGTCATGTGCACAGCCCGGACTTTTATGAAAATACATATTTTCAACTATTCAGATCCTCCTGCAACGATATGCGGCTATTTTCGGTATTTATTGTGCATATAAGTCCGGGCTCTAGTTATTACAACGATCAACATAACCTCAAACCGGCAATATTAAATGAATAGTTCTATATAAAAATATAATGCAGTACTGAATCACTTACTATTGTCAGTTCCACACATCTGTAAAATCTGCCTTGTCCTTGAATTATAAGTATTCATTTTCTTTGTTTCACAAACACTTTAAAACTAGTATTGCGATGCAGCTGCAACCATGTAACGTTTATGATGGATACTGCTGC
Source organism: Ontholestes murinus (assembly GCA_963969525.1). Classification (NCBI taxonomy): domain Eukaryota; kingdom Metazoa; phylum Arthropoda; class Insecta; order Coleoptera; family Staphylinidae; genus Ontholestes; species Ontholestes murinus. The sequence continues at coordinate 12,793 of CAXAKX010000949.1, forward strand.
TATGAAGGTTATATTTAAAAAGGCCAATGTTGACATTGACCCATTTGTGTTAAATAAAATAATATCAATAATTACAACTAAAAGGGCCAAAGTAGAAACTGGCCCTTTTAGCATAAAATGATGTTGATGAATTCATAGCGACATTGGCCAAAATTAAATTTATAGATCTGCTATTGGTTGACATTTGACATTGGCTGTTTTACCATCTTAAAGACCGTAAGATTAGAAGTCTGATGTACTGCTTAAATCAAAACGGCAAAATATTGACATTTGCCTTTTTAGCTCCAAGCCACAGATATATATATATATATACCTAAATGTGAGAGTGGAATAAAGTTTAAGAGACAATTATGAAGTAAACTATTAAAGCAAAGGCAAACCTACTATTTTCTACATTTGATAATAGATTATGATACTTAATACTTATATTTATAATAATCGAATTAATTAAACGCTCATCAGTAACATACTTATATAACTCCATCAATTCGTGCAATCATTAAGGGTTGTTTATAGAAAGGCACTTGGTTGGTTTCACATCATTTTTAAAAATGATTGTTTTATTCGTTTTAATAAGTTATGATGAGTAGAGTTAGAAGAGCATATGAATAGAGTGTTGTTCAGATATGAATACAGTTAGAGGTCTGTCCCGTTCAGAGAAATCGGGAGGCTAATTACGGTTTAGAATGTAAATGGCTCAATTTCGTCGGTGGATTCGAGTAATCCGGACGGCCCTAAAGTGGACACGCGAATGTGTATGAAGTGTTTAATTCCAAACATTAGTTTGCCCGAGGGGCCCAAACAAATGGCTTACTGCCGGACTAAATGATGATTAAAGGTGCATCCATATTTATAAATGATTAAACGTATTCGAAACACGCCATTATCCAAAACGATTCCGCTCTCTTAATAACGCAAAATACAAAACCGACTGCAATTAGACTAGTACTTAGCGTAATTGTCACTCGTAATAATAATCTCTCACGTCTGAACTTTTCAATAATTGATTCATATAGTGGTAACTAATTATTTCAAGTTTTACTTTACAAAGTATAGAATAATTTATTATTATAGCTCAATATTTTAATAACATTACCAAAAATAAACAACAAATTATTAATGGTTGATTCTTAATGAAAGTATTTTATATAAAGGTATATTATTATAAAATGTCTTTTGAGTTTTTCTAACTTAATTTACAAATTTGTACTGTTTCAAATCCGCAAATTAGATAAAGACGGAAAAACAAACCTAATGTAATTGTATGCACGGTTTAATCTGATCAAATTGTTTAGTTTCGAGGGGAATGGCGAATTAAAAGGAAAAAGGATATATCAAACAGTGAAATTGAATCGCGTAAGAATCCTAACGCAAAACGGCTAAACAAGCAATCAACAATCCGACATGCTTACTCTACTGATTCGTGCTCGGGGAAAATGAACAGATAAAACGGGAAACGCGAGATAGAGAAAAGTCAAAGGAAATCACGGGCTGAACATTTTTACTAGAGGACTTTGATGTCTCGCGGAGGGAACAAACAGAGACACACCGCTGCATATGAAAAAGAAGGTGACGTCTTCGTTAATTTATCGAACTCTTTGCCGTTTTGATCTTTAACCTTAAGTTATCTCTCGTTTTTGAGCCGGGGACGAGTTAATCAACACAGAAATGTCGCGAGGAAAAGTGCAGTTTTTCTTGTTGCTCGTTGTTTTGGAATGTCTGCTGGTGCCGGGAGAAGCAGGTGCCATCGCGAAAATAAAGGAAACGTACAAGTCGATAAAAAATTATTTTAGACATGGCCACAAACCGGACGAACACTGCGATCAAAGTGGAGAAATTACAGATAACACAATTGATGGAAGTAAGTTACTCTTATTTAATAATTATATCATTAAGTAACTTATTAAAATACAAATTTCTCCATAAAATTTTGGTCAATAAATATATATAAATAGGTAGTCTTTAGTACTCAAAGTTGTGTAGATTGATATATAAGTAGTGGTGTGAACCTTTATCCTGGCAATGATCAAAGTTTAGTAGGTTATACATAATTGAATTGACACGGATAATAATGTTTGAAGATTTATTACCTACACAGAGGTCTGACAAAATTGTTTTCTCTGCTTTTCTTTTATTATTTGAGGTAGTATTTCCTACATTTCTTTCTATCTTGAGTAATTTTCTTCACTTTATTTCACGTATTCCCTTTCTCCTTGTGCTTATCATATTATGCTGTTCCAGTTCTTTTGGTCTTCCTCTCTTAATGATTTCTTTTTCATTCTGATTATGTGCCTATACCATTTCACCTGTCTCTCCTTCGTTATTTTTTCATTTATTGATTTTATGTGTAAGTTTCGTATGTACGCCATTCCTTATCCAGTTTCTTTTGGTTTTATTTTCTTTTTTTTTTGAGAAGCCTTATATCCATAGCATTTGTTATTTGTTTTTATTTTAATGTCATTGTACATGATTCGCTTGTGTATGTCAGGGTAGGAATTTTCTTTTTTCTAGATTTTTTCAATGATTGTTCTTAGATATCTGTACTGTTTCACTTGTTTTAATTTGTTTTCTTCTATGATTATTTCGTGCTGCTTTCCTTCCTTGTAATTGTCATGATTTTCATTTTCTCAAAATTTACTTTCATGTTGATTTTAGTCAATTCATTATTTAATATTTTTATATTATGCTGTGGTTCTTCAGTTTCTGCTATTATTACTGTATTAACTTCATTTTCCAGTATATTATTTTTTGCTTCATTCAATACCTTGTTTAATACTTCTTCTTCTTCTTTTTTTTCTAAGGCGTTTGCCTTGTACTCTTTCTGCTAGAGTCGCAGCTAGAATGATGAGCTCCATCTTCCATACCCTCGTATGGCTGGGCGTTCAGGAGGTCTGTTAGATCTTGAAATCTTTAGCAATCTGCTGTCATCCATCCGCTCAACATGATCCCTCCATTGGACCATCTTACAATATCTCGCAAATATCTCGGATGTCTTCGTTTCTTTTATGGTCCCTCAAAGTGTATCCCGCTATGGATCTTAATGTTATCATCTCAGCTGTTCGGATCATTCTCTTTGTTGTGGAGTTTTCGGCTCTTGTTTCCATAGCATATGTCATAACGGGTCGTACATAGGTCTTATATATACAGATGTTAATTTGTATGGTGATGTATTTGTTCGCCATACTACATCTCTCAAGTATCTGGATATTAAGGCTGCTTTGTTTGTCTGAGTCTTAACTTTTTCTTGGAGGTCTCTGTTGCTCGTGATGTTGACGCCGAGATTTTTGATCCTAGTAACTTATTCTACTGGTTCGTTGTATATTGCCAATTTACATCTTTTCGGTTCCCTCGACATGGTAAGTGCTTTGGATTTGTTCACCGATATCACCATATTTCACCTGACAGCTGTGTTTTCAAATCGAAAGAACATTCTCTGCAGATTGTCTTCATCTCCCGAAATCAACAAGCCATCGTCCGCATACCATATCATTTTGATTTCATTGTCCCCTAATAGGTATCCCCTTAGAACCTTTCTTACTTCGGATATTATTTCATCCATAATGAAATTGAAAAGGATAGGACTTAAGCCATCGCCTTGACTTATTCCTCTCTGTATGGGAATTCTTCGTGTTTTTCTGCCCTCTGCCTGTATTTGGGTCCAGTTGACAGTGTTTAACTCAATTATGATGTTACGTCTGGGTGTAGTTTTTTTCTTATTTAGAAGCCTCACAACATCCGAAAGTCCCACCCGGTTGAAAGCTTTTGAAATATCAATGAAATGTTTTGTTGCATTCTATTGATTATTCAGCAATTTTTTTGATTGTAAAGGTGGCATCTACAGTTGACCTATAAGAAAATATTTTTTCTTCCAGAATTCTGGCGAATAGCTTTAGCTCTGAACTCAGTAGCGTGATTCCACGGTTTGATAGGTCTTTTTTGATTTCTGTTTTGAATATTGGAATGGTTATACTTTCTTTCCATTCGGCAGGTATTTTGTTGGAGTCGACGATTTTGTTGAAAAGTACGCACGGTTCATCTGCTAATGCATCGCCTCCATAGGTGAGTAGCTCGATAGATATTTCATAGATTTTTTAATTTCGTGATCAATTGTTTCAGTATCTTATCAGAGACGGTCCACGGTTCTTATCATTCTGCTCTAGGTCAGGATTTACTGAGTGGTATTTTAGTTATATTTATATGTTCAATGATTGTTTTTTTCCTGTTTCTTATCATGTTCCAAATCTTCTTCTGACCTCCATAAAGGTCGTGTTCCATGTCTGGTGAAAACTATTCTCAATGTGCACTTTTAATATATTACATTTTGTCGTTGACTGCATTTCTTATAGATTTGTATTGGTCTAGTTTTAAGCTTTCTGATCGATACTTTAAATATGGTTTTCATTTTCCATTTGCTAGTTCTTTAACCTCTTCTATAACCCACGGTTTTTTGGTGTGATTTTGTAGATTTGTTAGATATTATTCGCCATATAGCTTCTTCGGCGGCTTTGAGTATGTTGGATCTTATTTTTATCCAGGCAGCTTCAACCTTGTTACTTTCCACGATGCGATTACTATTTATTTTACTAATAAGTCTTTGTTGGTAGAGTAATTTTGTTGTTGGAACTGTAAGTGAGCTTGCTTATTTTGATAGGTTATTGCTTTTTGGTATATTAGGTTTTCAAGATAATTTTTGCTATTACTAGGTTATGGTTATTTCTAGCGTTTGCAGTTGTTATTACTCTGACATTATGGATTTTTTTTTGTGGATATTTCTGTTTGTTACTATGTAATCGATCACTGATTTCTGGCCTCGAGTATTCTCAAATGTGAAGTTGTGCTGTGGTTTATGTGGGAAGTAAATATTATTAATTCTTAACTAGTTGCTTGTGCATATCTGAGTCAGCTGTTCTCCGCTCTCGTTGTTGGCTTCTTCAATTAATCGATTTTTTTAAATCCAGGTATCATATTGTTTCCAATTCGAGCGTTAAGGTCTCCAAATATGATCACCTTGTCTTGTCTTGGGATGTTATCCAGAACTGCCTAAAGGTTCTGATAGAATAGCTCTATTTCATCTTTTGGCTTACTGATGTCTGGAACGTAGACACTTATTAAATAAGTTAGTTTTGACTTTTGCAAGCTGATTATCACTTGCAGAGTTCTATCGGAAATATGTTTTGTCTCACAAATGTTGTTTTGAAACCTCTCATGTATGAGTAATCCGACACCAGATACTGCTCTTTCGTTTTTGTGTTTGCTGCTGTAGATTAAGATGTATTCACCGTATACTGTGTTTTCTTTGCCTTTCATTTTAGTTTCTAAAAGGCCACATATATCGATTTTATGCCTTTTTACTTCCAGCAGTACATCTTGATCCTCTTTCGATATTTGATTCCTTTTCTGAGTTAGGTCTTTCTTGTCCTGTCCGAGGTAATGTTATATTTTCTGTGAGCATTTTTTATTCTCAGGCAGGTTTCTAGCCTCACCTATTTTTTTAATACAATGGTAAAAATCAGTGAGCTCAATACGCATTCTTGTTTCACTTGTTTCTTTCTTTTAGATGTTTTTGGTCCTTTATTGTTTGTTCTTACTATATTTTTGTTTTCAGTATTCATGTTTTTAATAGGTTTATCATTGGTTTTTGCCTACCAATTTCAGTTCTTTCTGTATATCTTCTCTTTTTATCCTGTTAAAAGTTTTTCTAAGCCTATTTGAATCCACTCTGTTCGCTCTCTATTGTTTCTTACAATTTGTCTGTCAACCTTTTTTTCTAAAGCCCGTATTAATATTTAGCATGATATACTTTGTATTGTGATGCCCCTGAAATTTTCATAATCTTTAATTAACCTCTCTTCTAATACATTATGAGTGTTCTATTTATATTTTCGTTTTCTACTATTTTGTTTAGAAATTCTATTAGTTCCTCTGTTTCTTTATCTCCCACGTAATTCACCATTTCAGGAGACATTTCATGCACTCCTTGATCCTTTCTAAGTCTTTTAAATATTAATTCTTGATCCTCTTTTATCTTTTCTAACACTGCCATACTTTCTTTTTTTTTTGGTGGGATTATTTTCTACATTTTCATGTATTTCTTGATTTAGCAGATTTTAGAAAACTTGTCACCATATTTTTATGATTTTGTCTTCGCTTGAAATTATGTTTTCATATATTTGATGTTTATCTTGTTGTATTTTTTTGTTCAATTTAGATTCTTTAATGTTCTGTAAAATCTTTTTTGGATTTGGTAGTTCCCATTCATTATACTTTCAAACTTATCTATGATTCTTGTTTAGCTTTCTAATATGTAGGTACGCTTCTTTCCTTTTTTATTTGTATTATTGGATGTTCCTTATTCTTTTAGTTTTGTTATTTTAATGTTGAATATCAGGTCTGCAAAGAATAATGCATCACCAAACTTGACAATGATACGCTTTGTCCAAGTAATTACTATCCAATAACCTTACTTAACATACTTGAAAAAATATTAGAATCTCTTTTTAAAAATAAAATTATGTGTTACATATCTAGTTCCATCCCCAATATCTGATCGGTTTTCTAGAATACGGTGTAAAACCATTTCACTAGTCATTTTATTTTCCTCTGAAGGTACAGTACACTCAACCTCCCGATTTATCTATTAAATCTCTTAAATATTTTCCTACACAATCTCTTTCTTTAGAGAAAACTTCGCAGCTTTTTTTCCAACACATTTTCTCAAGGTCAGCAAGGTCTACCCCAAGGTTCTCCACTGTCTTTTACCTTATACAATCTCATGGGCATCGAATTGTAAAAATTAAATATTCTAATAAATCCGCCTGTGTGCTTCCTTTTCTTTGGTGCTTTATTTACCTTTATTTACATACTGTTATACTTCCCAAAACCATAGACACTATTCAGACATGGTTTCCAAATTGGCATATTTATTCCAATCCCAACAAATCCCAACTTGGATTTAATGAATTACATCCCTAAATAATTACAAATTAAAAGGGTGGCCTATTTCATATGCCTAACCTACAAAAAGCAAACAAGTACACATATCTTCATATCCACTTGTTGATATTCAATAATCTCTTTAACAAATTCTTTTCAATATGCATGATTATTGTAATGAATGAAACACGAAGAAGAAGACGCTCTAGAAAGCTTTAGAAAATTTGCAAATTTTGTCACGAACGTTGAATTGATAGTCCTTCACTAACTCTTTCAAGCACTGTTCCGATATTAACATTTAAATTACTTAGTTTTGGACAACCAACTTGTTTAATGTAACCAATTATTTCAGCCTGTCTGATCTTTTTAATTACCATCTAACTTAGTCAGGGGTATTACCTACCTAACGTATTATAAATTTATTTAAAAAAACAACGTTTTTTAGAAATTATATAATTAATTTGCCATAAAATGTATATATATATATTATAGTCTATAAATAAATCATAATTTCCTCTCGTTTCATAATCGAAATGTATGGATTTATAATTTGTTTTCTGTTTAGCAACATCTATACCGACGTCCACAACGACTGATTACCCGAGAATTGACATAAGAGTCGGAGGGGATGATGAATCATCAACAGTTGTCAATTTGTCTACAAGGCGATTAATTGACCCTGGTTCTAACTGTCCAGAGGGTGAAAAAATGGGAGTCGGAAATAAATGCAGAAAATCCATTTAAACGGTGTACCCCATTAATTACGATTTTTTATGTTACTGTATTGTCTGTGTTAATAATAGAATTCAATAAACTTTGGTCATGATTAGATATAATAAACCACTATATTTACGCTTGTTTTTACGCCAATTGCTTAATTAGAATTTATTTATACTTAATAATTATAATTAGGTTAGTTTGTACAATTTTTTTGTTTTTTGTTTGTTTGTAATCTATGAAAATATATTAATAACATTGTCTAAAGAAAAATATTTTTTTGATGTATAATTTTTTGTAGTTTTTTTAATATATTTTTTTCAAAATTCTAACCTTACCCATACATCTTTTTTTAGTATTTAGCAGATAGATCAAAATCGTGCACTAATATTCGTAGTGTAAGACTTTAAAAAAAATTCTGAGAAAACAGAGATGATGTATGCAAATCCAGAGACCGTATCTCATAGTCTTTCTCTCTCTAAAAACATCTCTGCATAAAATAGTTTTTGTAAAACTTTTATGGCAGACTGGATCTCGTATGGACAGGAGAAATTTTGTGCACATGTAATTATAGCAAATAAGGTACTGTAGTACTATAAACTACTGGAAAATATTCCCTTAAAGTCTTTATACTATAATAATAATCTTCACGTAACTTGAGAAATATATTTCATTCAAGTATACTAATTTTTAATAGTTTAAGGAATCGTAAGTGATTTTTATCCTTCATTTAATAAAAAGCAAATTTTTAATAATTTAAAGCAATTAAGTACACATGAAACCATTTTTGTTAGGATAGGGAATTGAAACATTATAACCGCTTCAGCATCATGTAGAATTATTACCACATATACCTTAGTTGCTACTTATCGCAGTCTACCTAGATCAGTGTGATCAATGATACATAATTTTTTATTGAATTCATACATATTCGTATTTATGGTATAGACTCACAAAAAATGTAAAATCAAACCTAGATGTGCTAAATATGGGTCCTTATATCTCGGAATTAAGGTTTATCTAATGGAAATATCAAAATGTAATAATTGTTATGATTCTCTATTTTCTATAGAAATTGTTTCAAACAAAAATTATAAAATTCCAGTAAACAACTGTTCATTTGCAGAACTATTTATTTTCTTTTACAATTTCAAGTATATTTACTCCCCCTTCAACACGAAATATTATGTGATGTTACTTCCTCGTAACATTTCCACATTACAACGCCTTCAATTTGTACTCCTTTTTTCGTAGTAACAAAAAACCTTCAACCTGTATGAACCCGACACCCAACTTTAAAACAGCAGCGTCATGATATCCTTCGCCATAACTTATCTATAATGTCTATAAGATACGTTATTTTACTTTTAATTCCTCGTCTTGGGATTTTGACCTAGAACAATTTCTCGTCCTAATTCTCTCATTATTATTATCATATCCGTCAATGTAAAAATATGCTTCATTGCCGAAAATTATTTTATTAAAAAAATTGGCATCCACTTGTTGATTTCAAAGATCCTTTCAACGAACTCTATTCGCTGTGCGTATAATAACCACGCTACAGTTTTTATTATCTGTAAGTATGAAGATAAATTGAATGAGTTGAAGAGAGCTTAATAAAATTTGCAAGTATGATTATTAACGCGGAATGAATAGACTTTTCATTTTCAGGTACTGCTTCGATATTGACATTTGTAGACTTGTTTATGAACCCTTGATGAAGTTAAATTATTTTCTATTTTCTCTTCAACACGAAGATGTGAAGTAAGATTATTGTAACCTTCCCATATTATAAAACATTCACTCAAAAAAATCTTCAAACATAAACCTTCCATAGGCATAGATTTTCAAATTACATTATCTCTAATGCCCAAAAAAACGAGTTTCAATTCTTCGTTTTCCCATATTGACCTAGACAAATTATTTGGCTTAATTAAAACACTATACTGCTATAATAGCTCAAAAATTATCTCAGTCGACACTCTATTAACTCATTTCTATCAATCAAAAGTCTTCGCCTAATGCTTCTAAATGCTATTGAATTGACGAGGCGGATACATGATGAAACTCCATAACAAATTGAAATAAAACAACACAGTTGGGAGGGTTTCACATTTATTGTTGAACACTGCAACATGTTTCGCCACACAGTGGCTTCATCAGGCAGATGAATAATAATTTAACAAATTACAGGTAAAAGCTTATATACTATTAGAACTACGGGAAGGAAGGGGGGGGGCGTTGTTGTACAAAGGGGCAAATTATTTGAAAATTTACATATTAATTAAAGGAGAATTATTAACTTCTATTTGATCATTTAATAGAATACCTTTTTTATTATATTTATTAATTTCTAATTCTTCTAACAAGTTTAACTTTCGACTTTTATTACAAATGTGCAAAATTTCAAAATTATCATTAAAGGTATGCTGGTATTCGATTAAATGATTGGCATAGGTTGAAGCAGTTTTCTGGAATTGAAAGCATTTTTTATGTTCTTGAATGCGGTCTGGAAAGCTTCGTCCGGTTTGTCCAACGTATACCTTAGGACAATCCCCACACTTTAACAAATATACGCTCGAGTTCGTCGATTTATCAGATTTATCTTTAGCATTATTTATAAATTTACTAAGTGAGTTGGTCGTTCTGAAAGGCGGGGGTAAATTAAAAGATTTAAGTTTTTTGCTGATGTGTAACATCTTTCATAAGCCGACACATACAGATACCACTATTCATTTCAAATCATTTCATCCTATCCAACATAAACTTGCAGCATATCATTCAATGCTACATAACAGCTTATAACAGTTCCCCTTTCAATCAAAAATTTTAATGATGAACTTAATAGAATTTTAATAATAGCAAACAATAATGGCTTTCCTCAAAAGCTAATATTAAACATCCTTTTCAAAAAACAAAAACATCAAGCTTTAAAATTAGTTTACCCAATCCAGGTTAATTCCGATAAAAACAGTAAATATTGTTCATTAACATTTAACGGTCCCCCATCAATTGCCATCAGCAAAAAACTTAAATCTTTTAATTTAACCCCGTCTTTCAGAACGACCAACTCACTTAGTAAATTTATAAATAATGCTAAAGATAAATCTGATAAATCGACGAACTCGGGCGTTATTGTTATTGTTATTGTTATTGTTATTGTTATTGTTATTGTTATTGTTATTGTTATTGTTATTGTTATTGTTATTGTTATTGTTATTGTTATTGTTTATTTGTTATTGTTATTGTTATTGTTATTGTTATTGTTATTGTTATTGTTATTGTTATTGTTATTGTTATTGTTATTTGTTGTTATGTATGTTATTGTTATTGTTATTGTTATTGTTATTGTTATTGTTATTGTTATTGTTATTGTTATTGTTATTGTTATTGTTATTGTTATTGTTATTGTTATTGTTATTGTTATTGTTATTGTTATTGTTATTGTTATTGTTATTGTTATTGTTATTGTTATTGTTATTGTTATTGTTATTGTTATTGTTATTGTTATTGTTATTGTTATTGTTATTGTTATTGTTATTGTTATTGTTATTGTTATTGTTATTGTTATTGTTATTGTTATTGTTATTGTTATTGTTATTGTTATTGTTATTGTTATTGTTATTGTTATTGTTATTGTTATTGTTATTGTTATTGTTATTGTTATTGTTATTGTTATTGTTATTGTTATTGTTATTGTTATTGTTATTGTTATTGTTATTGTTATTGTTATTGTTATTGTTATTGTTATTGTTATTGTTATTGTTATTGTTATTGTTATTGTTATTGTTATTGTTATTGTTATTGTTATTGTTATTGTTTATTGTTATTGTTATTGTTATTGTTATGTTTATTGTTATTGTTATTGTTATTGTTATTGTTATTGTTATTGTTATTGTTATTGTTATTGTTATTGTTATTGTTATTGTTATTGTTATTGTTATTGTTATTGTTATTGTTATTGTTATTGTTATTGTTATTGTTATTGTTATTGTTATTGTTATTGTTATGGTGGGTGGGGGTGGGGGTGGGGGGTGGGGTGTGGGGGGTGGGGGTGGGGGGTGGGGGGGGGTGGGGGTGGGGGTGGGGGGTGGGGGTGGGGGTGGGGGGTGGGGTGTGGGGGTTAGAGGAGGGGTGTAATAGGAGGGCCGAGCTTGCTTT
>CAXAKX010000949.1:24803-85033 GCA_963969525.1 Ontholestes murinus
ATCAATCAAAAGTCTTCGCCTAATGCTTCTAAATGCTATTGAATTGACGAGGCGGATACATGATGAAACTCCATAACAAATTGAAATAAAACAACACAGTTGGGAGGGTTTCACATTTATTGTTGAACACTGCAACATGTTTCGCCACACAGTGGCTTCATCAGGCAGATGAATAATAATTTAACAAATTACAGGTAAAAGCTTATATACTATTAGAACTACGGGAAGGAAGGGGGGGGGCGTTGTTGTACAAAGGGGCAAATTATTTGAAAATTTACATATTAATTAAAGGAGAATTATTAACTTCTATTTGATCATTTAATAGAATACCTTTTTTATTATATTTATTAATTTCTAATTCTTCTAACAAGTTTAACTTTCGACTTTTATTACAAATGTGCAAAATTTCAAAATTATCATTAAAGGTATGCTGGTATTCGATTAAATGATTGGCATAGGTTGAAGCAGTTTTCTGGAATTGAAAGCATTTTTTATGTTCTTGAATGCGGTCTGGAAAGCTTCGTCCGGTTTGTCCAACGTATACCTTAGGACAATCCCCACACTTTAACAAATATACGCTCGAGTTCGTCGATTTATCAGATTTATCTTTAGCATTATTTATAAATTTACTAAGTGAGTTGGTCGTTCTGAAAGGCGGGGGTAAATTAAAAGATTTAAGTTTTTTGCTGATGTGTAACATCTTTCATAAGCCGACACATACAGATACCACTATTCATTTCAAATCATTTCATCCTATCCAACATAAACTTGCAGCATATCATTCAATGCTACATAACAGCTTATAACAGTTCCCCTTTCAATCAAAAATTTTAATGATGAACTTAATAGAATTTTAATAATAGCAAACAATAATGGCTTTCCTCAAAAGCTAATATTAAACATCCTTTTCAAAAAACAAAAACATCAAGCTTTAAAATTAGTTTACCCAATCCAGGTTAATTCCGATAAAAACAGTAAATATTGTTCATTAACATTTAACGGTCCCCCATCAATTGCCATCAGCAAAAAACTTAAATCTTTTAATTTAACCCCGTCTTTCAGAACGACCAACTCACTTAGTAAATTTATAAATAATGCTAAAGATAAATCTGATAAATCGACGAACTCGGGCGTATATTTGTTAAAGTGTGGGGATTGTCCTAAGGTATACGTTGGACAAACCGGACGAAGCTTTCCAGACCGCATTCAAGAACATAAAAAATGCTTTCAATTCCAGAAAACTGCTTCAACCTATGCCAATCATTTAATCGAATACCAGCATACATTTAATGATAATTTTGAAATTTTGCACATTTGTAGTAAAAGTCGAAAGTTAAACTTGTTAGAAGAATTAGAAATTAATAAATATAATAAAAAAGGTATTCTATTAAATGATCAAATAGAAGTTAATAATTCTCCTTTAATTAATATGTAAATTTTCAAATAATTTGCCCCTTTGTACAACAACGCCCCCCCCCTTCCTTCCCGTAGTTCTAATAGTATATAAGCTTTTACCTGTAATTTGTTAAATTATTATTCATCTGCCTGATGAAGCCACTGTGTGGCGAAACATGTTGCAGTGTTCAACAATAAATGTGAAACCCTCCCAACTGTGTTGTTTTATTTCAGCTTCTAAATGCGATCTTATAAAACATTATAAGCTATAATGCAAGTAAAGCAAATCTAATTGATTTAATGATTTTATATAAGTTTGTTAGTAATCTGGACTAAGATGTCAAGTCGCATAAAACTCAAAAAAAAAGGTGGCGTTGTTACTCTTATTACCACTTATATTTAATTTTTTTAAAATTACTATTGATTCCTCCTATTTTACTGAATAAATGCTTAATTTCTTTATACTAATGCTTAGGTACAAACTGTCATTTACCTCTAGAATCATGCTTTCTTCATGCATTTAGATTATTTTAACTGGTATCTCTGAAAGCTTAATATAATTCGAAACAGTAATTGCTCATTACTAAAAGTTGTTTAAATAGCAGAAAAACAGTTTTAGAACTTTCTGTGAAAACAAGCAATTAATATCTATAAAAGTTAATTCTCTGCTTCATATCTGAGTAATCCAAAGCTGAAAATAGTTTTTTCTGAAATCTTGCATCTATCAAACCACTGGGTGAAATTTTATTACATCACTGGGCGACCTAAACGATATTATCTTTTCTTCCTTAACTCATTTTTCTGACAATCAAATGCATCTTTTTTTTAAGTATTACCAATACATATAACCTCTGTTTAACCATGAATCAAGATCTTTCTTCCATATAAATATAAAATATTCAACACCGTTTGTCTTACAAGTATTTCTCATTAATTCAATTGGCACTTCTGTACGAACAGCAGTATAAAAGAAGAGCATAACTAAAATAACTGTGAATGATTAATAATGTTTACTAGTTAAAATTATTAAACACGTGTATATATTTGATAAACACATGGTCAAGCTGATATTGTATAAGCCAAAGTTTCTTTCTCTTACCTCTCTTGTAACTTTCCCTTTGCAGAACTCAGTCTCTTTTTACATTACCTTAAATATTATCATAGGAATTTTATAGCACTTGCTCAATGATTGTCTTCAAACTTTAAAGTCTTGAAATGATCGTATAATTTACTTTATCCTTAAAATTTGAAGATTCTTCTCCTCCTCTTAGTTATCCCCTTATTTACTCTTTCTTTATGCATCCATAAAGTTTTCAAGTTTAAAAAAAATAGATTCGGTCTGTGGACAGAAATATAATATAGACCTTATATTATATGGAGTTTGGGTTTAGAAACGATAAAACTACAACAAACACAAAATTAAGGAACCAACAATTGCAAGTTGGTCGGAATTTAAAGATTGTATGATAATTTTTATCCCTCATCTAATTAGATTAATTCGTAATTTTAGTTTATCTTGCTGACTAATTATAGGAATTATAGAATTAATTTTCATAGAATTTTTCATTCTCGAGTTTTTATTGTAATATTTTAATGACTTATTCACCTATTATGTTTCTTAGTTCTTTCATTATTTGAGAGAGAGAGACAAACATCTTTATTTATTATTTGTTACATAGTATTATAACAATTGTATTTGATTTTCTTCAAGGCTATCGACCCATGGTCTTCTAGTAGTATTATAACATTATTTGATTTTCCCAATTTATAATGTAGTCATTCTTGTCCTTTAGTATTTCCTTGATCTAAAATGTTAATTTTTATATTTCTAATTGGATTAAAAGAGTTTACTAAAATTTATCAAATCTTTCTTAATAATTATAACATATATACAAAAAAATAGTATGGACTATGTTGGAAAGGTTTTTTTGGTTCTGTGAGATTACTATCATAGGTATTTTATATTGAGGTTAGTAATTTTAGTTTTGATTTTGAAAGAAATATTCAGGCTATATTAGGTATTAGATTAATAAATTATGATCTATTTATCTAATTTGAAATCGGGTTTGATGATTGCTTATAATTTACTTTAGTTTGCAAATTCTGTTTGTATTCAGTAGCATAGTTATTATAGTTTTAGATAGTACTGTTATGTTAAGTTATAGTTTCAATGATTTTGGAATCTTGCATACATAATTAATTTACTTTTAATAGCAAAACTATTCTATTACAATTAGGAGTAGATGGGATTTACTTGTAATTAATGGATGATGAAAACTTACAATAAAATGGTCAAGATCTTAGAGTATCCAATGAACATGTTGAAAGTGCTTTTTCTTTCTTGACTTTTTTTGGTTAGCTTAAAAATAATTTGGCCAGCCGGTAAATGATAATTTTTACCCTTGAATATCCATTTTTAAGGATCGCGGACGATAATAAGTTATCTATTTAAGTAGTACCTTTTTGAATTATTCTGTCCACTTGCAGCTTGACACTATCCTACCAACTGCGCCAGTTAATTGGGCAATATTCAAAGACAAATTTTTTAAAGGTTTGTGAATTATACATGTACATTCATAAAGCAACAATATAACTGAATTTGGCAGGAGTAGCAAATAACTAGCTTTATATGCATAACAAAAATATCGTTTTCAAGCATTTATTATACATATTCTTAATAAATGCATTTTTAGCAATTAAAATGTAATCAAGAAACTAATATAAAAATTCGCTAAAAAACAAATACTTAGAATAAAATATATGTATATTAAGAAGACGATGAATTTGTTTTATCATTTTATTACAAAATCATGGTGTCTCCTTCTCTATTATATTCAAGATGTATAACAAATTAAACGCCTCCACAATTTAAAATTTAAAATCTTTGTCTTTAATATCAGATTATAACGCTAAATATTATCGCTAAACAAAAAAAGTTGCTCTTTATAATTTCGTTAAACTCTACTGAATTTAAATATTAATAAACCTTAAACTAATTTTATTTTACTAGTTTTTTAAAGTAGTACAAAATGTTAATACGAAATATTTCAGTTACAAACAAATATAATACATGATCTTGTACCCATCATAGTCTTGTCCTTGTCAACCTCATTTTATCATTCTTATTGTTTGTAAAAATAATGTTTACAGTACATATATAGGATCTGTCAGTGAAACGGGAAGATTTTGCAAGAAAAATTATTGTGAAAGACTTATTTATTTAAAAATTTCTAAAATATAATTGGAAAATACAAGAGTAGCCATTAATTTTACAATATGAAAAAGAAAAAATTAGGAACACTAACCGCCAAATGTCCTCCGATGATATTTAAATAATTTTAGAGTCAAGATTTAAGTATTGCTTATTAACAGATATTGCTGCAATCTCGTCGCGATTGTCTTGGTTGAATCAATTTTAACACTTGTGTTTTCAGATATCCCCAAAAAAAGAAGTTACAGACTGTTAGGTCGGGAGGCTAAGGGGGCCAACAAATAGCCCCATTTCGAGAAATCACACGACCCGGGAACAAAGCATTCAGAACATCCATTCGAATAGTGTTGCTTGTTGCCCCGTCTTGTTGGAACATCGTGTATTCACTCTCTGTAAAATGGGCGATTTGTGGTGTGTAGAATGTTCAGAATCATTGTTACGTATCGCTGCGAGTTAACTGTCACTGCATTTACATCCACATCATCGAAAAAATAAAGACCGATAATTCTATTGTCCGATATCGCACACCATACTGTGACTCTTTGAACATGAAGACGTGATTCATAAAATAAACGATAGTTTTTCCTCGCCCAGTATCTAAAATTTTGTTTATTAACAAAACCGGAAAGGTGGAAGTTGGCCTCATCGCTCATCCAGAAGTTATTGAGTTGGTTGTCATTTCCCTTCAGTCTACCAAGCATAATCTTATAAAATCGAACAGGATGTTGATTATCACCCGTATTAAAAGATTACATAACCTGCATTTTGTAAGAGTAACATCTAGTATTATAAATTAATAAAATTAGTAATGCAGAGAATGTACTGACCACATTTTTTACTTTCCTACCCCCCTGCGGATGGGGGATAGAATACATCCGCTGCCTACTCAGCAAGTCGTAAGAGGCGACTAATGAGTACCGGCCTTCGTAGGTACCGGCTGGGTGTCAAGTCTTAAATCGCGAGTCCTGAATTTGTTATCTGATTTTGATTGGTGTCCTGTACCTCATTTATGAATTCCGTGTGTTCTTCTTTAGACTTGTGATTTTCTATAAGACATGACCTACCTGGGAGTTTGTTGTGCGCTGCGACCCGTATTGGGGGAGATGGTCCTAGTGGTTGAGGAGCAGCGTGAGTCTACCAACACGCTACTTTGACTTTGATTTCTCTAAACGGGAGGGCCATACCATAGTCCAGCATGGATCAATCGGCTGGTCACCAAGTTTTTGGACTTCCTGACAGGGCGAGTCGTGTAGGTGCGTTTAAGCGTTTAATCTACGTACGTTTCCGATTTTCGCGGCTATATTTTCTATGTAGCCCTGGCTCTCTGGAAAGTTTGTGTTCAGTCTCATTTGAGGCTCTAAGGAGGGTAGGAAACACACATAAGATGAAATACATAAATTATATCATAGACAATCAAAACTTTTACCAAACGGCAAATGCTGCTAAGTTCTTAATTTACATTATAAGAAATAATTATCATAAAAATGAAAAAATGTTAATGATATTGCTTATATTAAAAGTTACGTAATGGTACACTAATCGTTACCATGGTTAGTGAAAAGCAGAGTAACATTTTTACGAAATTTTTACACAGAACTATACATTTTTATAATGGAGTCGTTTATTGTTTTGGTCTGACAAGGATTACAAGATTTTGTCTGAACTATTATATGGAGGTGTAATAGAGGTAAGACGCTTAATTTCCAAAAGAGGCTATTTTATTTTAACATTTGACGCCTTTCAATTACCTAAATATGCAAAGATTACCTCTAGAAGTACGACCTTTTGTAGTAAATCCCCTTAAATGTTTTAATTGCCAGCTGTTCGATCATGTCAGATAAACGTAGCAATAACTCTGTATGTGCTTAATGTGGCAATCTCCCACATGATACTAGTTGCCCGACTTCATTTAAATGTTTCAAATGTTCAGAACCCCATTCCCCATGCTCTTGGTCATGCCCAAAATTACAAATTGAGTACGCTATACACCAGCTTTAAGTAGAGGACACACAATTCCTATATTGAAGCGAAATGAAAATATCGATATGCCCCATATCATTTTCTGATGGAAAGTCATTTGCGGACGTCGCTGCGGTACAGACCTTGATCATAGTTACTCAATGCGTTATGGTCAAAGTTTCCGATTTGTCAAAACCAATAGAAAGTGCGAAAACTGAGAAAAAAAATAAGGACGAGCCAGCCACAAATTTCTTCGAAACCAAACACTATCGTAACGCCGAAATGTAAAGAAGTTTTTAAGTTAAAGAAAGAAGCAGCTGAATCTATAGAATAGAGGTTGATCAGTCTATCTGAGGCTTTGATTGCAGATGACCTTATGGATATAGAACAAGCCAATTTGCTTGCTGGTCCGGACCGCTTTAAATTCCAACTTAGCAGGTAAATCCCCTTCTCAAAACGGAAAAAATAATACAATGGAACTGTAACGGTTTCAATACACGATTAGCAGAAATTAGAATGTTATGCAACACTGTTCGGCCTATTACATTGGGCTTACCGGAGACACACTTTTACCTGAATTATACGCCATCTTTATGTGATTTTACTTTTTTCAGAAAAGATTATAACGATAACGAACGTGCGAGTGATAATGTAGCAATTCTTGTATCGGATCGAGTAATTTTACCAAACAATTTATTTGCACTTACCACAACCAACTACTCTGTGTTCGCTATATCTACCTCTTAGACAAATGTTTGCGCTGGTCTACCCAGAATATCTCTTTGACATTATGCTCCGACTCTTCATAATGTTTGGTGATTTTAATGCTCACAGTCACATGTAGAGTTCTACTTAAAGGGATCCTAGACACCGATCTTATTGAAAATATAATTAAGAGACACGATATTGCTCTTACGAACCCAGGTAGGGAAACCCATCTCTTTTTAGCAACTGGAACTCTATCGTGTATTGAACTTACTTTTACATCTCCAGCACTATTGTCCAATATAGCATAAGAATTGATGTCGGACCTTTGTCATAGTAACCACTTTCCCATTGTCTGTAAAATCAACAGCCGCCTAGATATGCACAGCCGTCCCGTGAAGAGGAAAATAGTAGAGGTTTATTGGGAAGCCTTCCACCAAAACCTGAAAACCTGAAATTAGAGAGTATAAACACCTCGAGCGTTATTACTGCAGTCATAAGCCTAACTAATTGCTTGCTAATGCTGCTGTTGCCTCGTACCATGGTGGAATAATGCGTGTCACAATGCCATCCTGGAAAAACGTACTTCACAATTTTATGCGCAATATGAGTACAGAAAATCTTTCAAATTTTAAAGAAATCGTTCCATTGCAAGACGTATCATTGCCAAATCAAAAAAAGAAAGAAAGAGCAGTTATAGCCTAACCATAGATGGTTTGCTAGTCATATGTCCACTGGTAATCTCAAATAACATAGCATACACCTTTGCTTAACTAATGACAACTACGACAAGCGGTTAATTTCAATAAAAAATGAAGCAGAATTTCAAGTAAAAAAATGCAAAATTTTATAACAATGTATTTGTAATTTGAGAGCTTTTATCCTTAGAGCATTGCCATGGTATATTTCGGTGTGCAAAAATAATAAATTATCAATTCACAAAATGACTTATGCTACCCCAGTTAAGTATTGTTTTAGCCGTCTTCGAACAAACTTAGTTAACAAAATCACTCCATGAAGCCTGGAAAATGTCAATTATTATTCCAATTCGTCATTTCTGTTTACAATCACCGGATATTTTTCGATTAATGATTAGTTCACACGATCCAATTATTCACAATATAGGTTTGCATTAACAGTTTGTTTCAGCAAAGTGAACAATTCTGTGAATACTACACCAAACACACAGAAGCATCTTTTTGGATTGTACATTGTGGTGATTCATTTGGAGAGAGACACTACCTTTTGGATTTTGGATTATCATATAGGACCCATTTCTCGTCTCCAGTAATCAAACGATCAAAAAACGGTTCTGTATTGTGCCGTTGAAGCAATACGTTGCATGTGATTGATCAATTGCTCTGCTTATTTTTCGAATCTGCTTTAGATTTTCGTAGATGGCCGACCAGGGTTGGTTAAGAGTGTTAGACAGTTCCTTGATTGTTTGACATTTGCTTCCACTACTGTCCTTAGCAGGTCGTCGCCTAATGATGTTGGTCTTATTGATCGATAGGAGTCAGAGAGATTAAACTTACCAGATTTTAACTTGGAAAACCATCTTTGGCATTTACGAACGTCTAAAAGCATACAATGCCGGATATCCTCTTCTGGTATTTGGCTGGCCAATCAATGACAAATTGCAAAAAAAAGTTTAATATTGCATATTTAGAAGTGAACAAGATACATTAACCTTTGGAATGCCTTTGAGATACACAATGAGGTGACAAATGGCAATCAAATATCGAAATGCGCAGAAACGATATTACTTTTTGGTTCCCCTATCAGAACCAGTCCAATCATCAGTTTGCTGAATCGGTAAAGTCATCTCTGAATTATCGAAGGAAGACGCTTATACTTCGTTATGCTCCAAAGCTGCATGCTACGCGAAATCATCACACACATGATTGTGTATTCTCAGCACAATACTCTGAGTTGTATGTTCTGACAACACTGTCAGAAACCCATGACATTTCGGTTGCGAAAAATTCTAGAACAAACTAATTCCCATGGTTTCCCTATAAGTTTCCCCTCGCGGAGAATAGCAAGCCTACGTGTAAATACCTCTACAAACCTTACCTTCTTCCAGCAAAATTGTCTGTATTTTGTAGAAACAGTCGGAGATTGTTGCTGAATCTTCACCAATGGGTCCAAGTTTTCTGATTCCTGTGTGTGTTCGTTTCTTATTTAATTGGATCTACATACTTTCAAGTTACTCGTAATATGCAGTGCATTTACTTTGGAAGCTACTGCGATTACCGAAGCTTTACGGTACGTAGGAACGCGAAGGAAATCTGGCGGATATTCTGGAACACAGCGAAGACTCCATTAGAAAATTATTTATGTTCATGTCAAACACCAGACAGGCTTATGCGGTATTTATAATAAGCAGGACAATAATTTTAATGTGTTGTATTATATTATTTTTTTGCCCGTAATCTGTGATGCTATTAACACTCATTACATTTTTGTATTTTTAATGTCAATGGATGCGTTTCTTACTGTATTTAATTAATTAAATTTATGAGAAAGTATTTTTTTTTTTGAAAACAAAACAACAAAATTATATTTTACCTGAGACCATTTAGAAATGAATCTGTATATTTGTGTCAATTAGCATTGTATTTGAGAAACTTCTAAATATTTTGAATTTGAAACGTTAAGGTTTTATTGTTGGTAAATTTTTGTCTATATAATCAAATCAGTTTTTATTTATTATAAAAAAATTATGCATTATTTTTACCATTTTCAAAAAAATATGTATAATTCCGAACAGCACATTAAGAAGTGGAATATTTTACAACATATTCACCTTGTACTTTATTCTTGCCTTCTTGTTTGTCAACGTATTTTCTATTATTGAGATACAACATTGAATAGAAAGGCTGTATCCTTGTGCTATCTATAAACTGATATAATAAAAATTGCAAAACGGGATCTAAGTTTATATAGGTTCATGTGTACAAATTGCGTAAGTACGATAATCATTTACACATTATATATTCAAATTAAAACTAAAGAGACAGTGTTTGTTAACTGTTGCTCGAAATTAATTTAAGATGAATCAGAATTTTGCCTGCATAACGGTCGTTTTCCTAATTGCGACATGCATTACACCTAATACAGGAGGATTTCTAGGTAAATATTTCAATGTATATATTTTGCCTTTCAATATTAAATACATAACTAAGCAAAATAACAGTACATGTTATTAGCCTGAATAACGCTACCTACGTGTACCTTACTACTGAATTAATTTTAATTGTAGTAAGTACATTCTTATTTTAATAGTTTTTAATGCTATGTTTAAAAATAGTATCAATATCTTATTCAATTCAGAAAATTTAAAAATCATATTTTCCTGAATTCAGTGAGATATTTGTTTCACATTTATTCGTAGAAAACTCATCATTAACTTCTAAAAACTAAACGATACAAGACATGAAAAAAATATGGAAGGAATTATTAATATAATATATTAATAATAATGTTAACATTTTAGGTGATATTTATAAATATGTAAAAAATGTTTACCTTTTTTATTTAACAGTGTACGATAGTTTTTGTACAGTTAATATATTATTCTGTTAATCTCTTTTATATTTCTTATATGTAATAAATTTTAATCTTACTAATTTTATAGATGGAATGGCGAAGAGTGTGGAACCTAAACTGGTTTGTCCACCGGGTTATTATTTAACTGAAGATGATACATGTAAAGGTATATATGTAATTAAGTGTTAATTTTTATTTAATTTTTTAATAGAAGTAATAATTTTATATTATTACATTTTAATCCTCACGAATTGCTTCTATTTTCTAGAAATAATAGGTCAGCAGTCTGAACAAATAGAAACCAAAATCAATTGTCCAACTGGTACAGTATATTCAAATGGAAATTGCGTTAGTGGTAAGCTTTACTATGTATTTTTTTAGTAATTATCAATTATATATCATCTTATTGCAAGTTTCTACCTATTCAACATAATACCTTTTTGCAATAATATTAGAACTTTTCACTGTAATTTATATCAATACTGTGAATAAACTTTCATACTAAATGTTCCCTTTTTAATACTAAATAAAATTTGAGTGTCTATAATAAATATATCTATTGCATTAAATTAGATGTTAATTTAATTTAATTATTTATTTCTAGCGCAGGCCCAAGTAATAATTCCTAAATGTCCCCCTGGTGCAAGATATTCAGATGGAAATTGCGTGTTTGAAAGTAATGAATTCCTTAAACGCAAAAATATATTTTTTTTAATATTATAAAATTATTAATAAATTCCAGGCTCGACTGTTGAGTGTCCTGCTGGATTTAAGCAGGTGAACGGAAAATGTCAATTTGAAGGTAAGTACTTACATTCTATTTATTATAAGTTAAGAAAAGTTTAAAAAATTGTTATATTTATATAAAAACCTACTAAAAAGATTTCGGCAAATAGTTAATTAACGATTAACTAAAAGTAATTATTGGATTTTGTTTTACCTAAATATAATAAAGCCGCTTACTTACATAAATGAATAGAAAGTAGTACTCGAGATTAGAATATAAATTATGTTGTAGAAAAGAAGCCCAATAAGTGTATTTTCGAAATCAAACTATTTGTTAAATTTTTAGAATGGTTAACATTATGTCATCCGTTAAATTTACATAACCGGTTTTCTTATTTAGTCCGCTAGTTTCGTAAATTAGACTATTCACTTTGTTAACGCCAAATACAACAATGAATCTGTATCCAAATGTGACATTTCATGCATTGTATCATTTCTTTTTCTTTGTTTTATTCAGACAATATGCAAAACCACGAAACATCAGTTTCTTTTTTACGTTTCTGTATATATACAACATCTTTATTAATAGACAAAAAAAAATACAGATAAGACAAATATAATACATTTATGATGATATGAGTGTTAGGATGTTAGTCTGTTAAATGGCTATCGACCGGCGATCTTTCAGCCCTGATTTGTCCTTGTCGATGTGTCACGTCAGTCTGTCTCTGATGATGATGATGATGATGGATGATGTGATGTGATGAATTCGAAAGTAGTAAATGGAGGGGTTTTGAATTTTGGGATTAAGTTAGGATTTCTGCGTAAGCAGTAGAGGGTAAGGATGTGATGGTTGAAGGGATTTTTGGAAAATTTTTCACTTAAGTATAGAAGACGTTCCTTGATGGGGATAACAGAGGTAGAGTCATATAGGAGTTGGTTAGAGGGATTGTGTAGAGGATTACTGGGGTGGCGGATTTTGGTTAAAGTTCTTAGGGAGGATCGCTCGCTAACTTGGATATTGTGGATAGTAGGATTGCAGGAGTTGGAGAAAAGGACATTACCATAGTCGAGTAGAGTTTCTGTATTTTGTCAAAATTTGGTGAACTTATTTTTTTAAAGGGCCATTTGGATTTGGTTTTTTCTTTGATCGTGGGTATATTATTTCAAGAACTCTCCCAAATTATTTATACTCGTTTTCCTGTAGCCTATTACTTCTATCATTAACATCATCGTCACTGTTGAAAGTTGTAACAGGGATTCCAGAAGTTTGAAAAACATCTGCTGGTGCAAATTGGTCATCAGTAAACACAGAACTATTTACCATCCAAATTCCGGAAGTACGGAAAACACTTTCTGCAATTGCTACAGTAGTCGCTCTGCAAAGGCCACATTAAGTAACGTTTGATATTTTAACCATAGTTGTATTGATGCTACATTCACATTGTTAGGATTCCTTTCTGATGCTATTCTTTATAAGCAACTATTTCTGGAAGACTCTTTTGCACAGTGGTAAACCCAGATTCGTCCACGTTAATTATGGTGTTGGGTGTAAATGTATGCTCGTCGACAATTCGTTCCAAGCGATCAAAAAATTGATTGACATTCTTTCTATTTAAAGCTTCTTACTCGCCAATGAGGTTCCTTCCGGTTCCAGAGAGAAATATAAGAATTTCGCTTCAAAAATGTGCAGAATCATATTTTACAAGTAATTTTCTTATTTTTGTTGAAACTATCTGGTAAGTTATATTTTTTGGTAAAATCAATTAAATAATAGCAAAGAAAATTCTTAAAGGTCAAGGATGTGCTCAGAAATAATTATTTTCATGTCTGTAGAAAATATGCTTTAACATTATCTCAGAAGAATGTCTCTTGATAGTTGCCTTGGGAAAGCAATCACCATTTTGTATGCGGCAACAACAAGCAATAAACAGTCCAATTGGTAATTTGAATATTTTATGATTGATATTGTACAGAAAATCTAACATAATTTCTAAAATTTGTAATAATAAATTATATATAAATAAGAAAGCTTTGTACTCATATAATAAAACTTGTAATTAATTACGTTTAGACATAAGTCGTTAACTTTCACTTTTATCTGCAAATAACACATTAATTTCTCAGTCAAGCAAATAATACTTCTTTCTTTATCATGTTTCTTCACAAACACGATTGTATTGATCTAATCTATATCTACGTTCAACAAATTGCCTATCTCAAATCGCACAGATTTCACCAATCTTTTGATTTCAAAAAAATTCAAAGCAATTATTAAAATATTAACTTATTTAAATTCTGATTGCAGCAAAACAAATCTAGAAAATAATAAACTTGGAAATTACATTTACTACTTCTAGCAATACTGTTAATAATTCTAATTTAAACACATACTCACATAAATTAAGTATAAATTGATATATTTTCAATTTTCATCTAATGATTTAGAAGTCAAGTAGGTTTCAAAGATGAATTTTTACAGAAAGAATTAAGTTATTCAGTAACGTATTGACATTTTTTTCATAACATTTTACCCTCTTTCAAGTAACATTATAATACTAAGCTCAAACCTTGTCCTTTCTGAAGGTGTGTTGAGTATAGTGGAAGGTCCATCAAATCCCATCCAAGTTCCAGCAACTTCTGACAAGTCACCATATTTGTTTCTGATCTCTCGTTGTCATGTTGGAAAATAACACCCATATGCTAATCCTGACCGCTGTTGGTTATTGGCTTCATTCAATTTGTCCAATTGTTGAGAGTATACACATGTATTAATGGTTTGGTTTTGTGGTAGTAGCTAAAATACAGGATGCTTTTTGCAATACCACAAAATTAAGAGCCTAATCTTCTTTTAATGGATATTTTCTTTGGAAGTGGTTGCAGCTTGGTCACCGGGCTTGCACCAACATACCAATGTTGTTATAAATTGTCAATTTATCATCACTGATAACAATACGTTTAAGAAATACTTTGTCGTGGGGATTTATAGGTTTTGTTAAATAAATTTCTTTGAGTTCATGTGGATCCCAAATATTGAGTTAAATAACATATCTCCGATTGTGCAAATATCTTTCTATGGTCGTTTGGAAAATGTTTAATATTTCTGAGACCTATTGTTAGAGTTAGGCACTTTTCTCCTGACAGCTCCTTTGTATTGCCTAGGTGGACAGCAACCCAACCTTCTCTTGGCCGCTGTTATCCATGAAATGTGCTGTGTTGAAAGTGCTTAATTGAAAATCGCCAATATCTGCGTTAGTGCAATTGTTAAGTCGCGCATCGTCTATTTATTAGTCGCGCATAATCATACGTCTGCTAAAATTTGCAAAGACATTTTTTTGGCTTCAGATAGTTGTTAGTCAGTCGAAAATAATTGTATACAAGTGTGGCACACTCGGGCGTGGAATGCTTCGAATGTGGAAAGAGGGGCCATGTCAAGAAACATTACAAGCAGAAGCTTTGTGCAAAGTACCTGACCTACTAGAAAACTAACTACCCGTGCAATAACAGCAACCAAAAGAGACTTTTTGCCAAAGATTGCCCTAAGGGACACAACACTATATATGATGTCAAAACTCTCCACGTATTCATCACTGAAAGCCAGTCATAAGCCGCGCTTTAGGATATTAACCTGAAGGGCGACAGCAGCGACTCTTAGTACCTGGACAGTGAGGCAACTTAAGATATGACCTTCAAACGAGACTGGCTAAGAACTACTCGACTCTAGAAGAGAAGTCTATCGTAGTCATTGGAGATTCAATAAAGTTGAAAGACATTTGAGTAGTGGATGTAAAGCTGTAGGTCTTTGACGGAACTACTTGGCAGAAGGCAGAGCTGACCAACGTCCTTTACGTTCCCAAACTAACTATTAACCTGTTTTCAGTGACACAAACTGTAGACAAAATCTACGTACAGTCAGCAGATAGCAATCGATCGATCTTCAAGATCAGTGGCAATAAAGAGTCGCAGTAACGAAATGGACTTTATCGAATGATGATTCGCCAGAAGGAACCTGACATCTGTCTGGCGACACGCTCCCTCCGTGATTGACATGAGAAGCTAGCACACCAGAATATCAAATACGTCAAGGACAACTACTACGACGATTGAGATGGTTACGTCTACCAAGGATGTTCGTACGAGAAGCAGCACAAAGTCTCACATCCAGCAAACCCAAAGGTCGCCGAGGAAATACTGGATCTGGTGAATTTCGACTTGGGGGAAATAAGCACGTTATCCCTCGGTGGATCCAGGTAATTCCTGATGTTCATGTTCATGAACCTGCATTTCAGGACCGTCTACTTCTTGAAGAGCAAGGACGAAACAGCACGAAAATTGGAAATGTTTGTCAAGTTGGCGAAAGGCGGACAACGAGACAGAAATCAAGAATGCCGTTACGCAAAAATTTCTAGACTAACTGACAATTTTTTACAACAAGATCAGTGAATACACAACCCAACATAACGGGCGTGTGGAAAGAGAAATGAGGTCAATCATAGAAGCCGCAAGGTCAGCCATCCATATGGGCAATTTAAACCAGAATCTGTGAGCCGAAGCCGTTTCATACGCCGTCTTCAAACAGTCAAACAGGTAAAAGCTCGCGGGATAACTAGAGTCCTGTACAGTCGAGCAATGCTAAAGTGGATTTTAGAAACGAAGAGAAAATATTAGAGAGAGAAAAAAAAACTTGACGATGATTACAAGGATAAAGACTTTGTAGA
Organism: Ontholestes murinus; assembly: GCA_963969525.1. NCBI lineage: Eukaryota > Metazoa > Arthropoda > Insecta > Coleoptera > Staphylinidae > Ontholestes > Ontholestes murinus. Next base: position 41,070 of record CAXAKX010000949.1, read on the forward strand.
ACCAGTTAATCAACAAGTGGGGTAGATCGGACGTTGGACTCTTCGTGACCACAGGAACCTGAGAATACCAAGCAGATACAGTGACTACCTGCTACTGATTCACTACCTGGTGAATCAGTCGCAGGAAGAACCCCAGGGGAACACCGCCATCTTTGGAGAAGTAAAGGGCTTACCAGTACAAAAAACTAAAGGAACCAAAGTGGCCAGCAGCGATGAATTACTAATTGCATATTAGGATAAAAACGTGGGAACTCGTGCAACTACCAGGATATGCGCGACCGCTCACATGCCGCTGGGTTCTACGTGAAAAGCAGGATGGCAGGTTCATAGCAAGACTGGTTGTTCGAGGATATGAACAGAAGGAAGGAGTTCACTACTTGGGAACCTCATTAGCCAGATTCGACTCAACTCGACTAATTCTATTTATTTCCACATGGGAAAAATTGAAATTAGCCAACTTCGATGTGATGAAGCCGAAGGGCTTAGACTACGGAACCGGAGAAATGTACAGACTAAAAAAGAGTCTCTACGGCCTAAAGTAAGCTCCCAAAAACTTGAATGAGAAAATCTCGAAATACCTGAAATCTCTCAAGCACCGATGACGACATCTATTACAATCAGAACAAGATAATCCAAATGGTCGTTTTTTTTTATCCTCACAAGGTGGCGTCGCTTAGCGTCCCTGCACTGCGGTCTCCGTGGTCCTTTTGTGCACCTCTGGCTATTTTAGTCCTTTTGAACTCCTGTATCTTCTAAGAAGTCCAGGAGTTTCTGCCAGGGGATATTCCTTAGTTGTTCTACAGGAAGCATGGGCTTCCCCAAGTTTCGCCTTGCGTTCTTGTTTGTATGCTTCGCAAGTGCACAGTAGGTGTTGGGGAGTTTCCTCTTCTTCCAGAGACCCACGGCATAATGGGCTTTTCTTAATGCCCATCCTATGTTTGTGCAGTGTTCAGGTCACAGTGCCCAGTGACTAGTCCTGTGATTTTTCTTAATTTCAATCTGCTCAGTCTAGACAGCTTCAACATGCTGTCAGATACCGGACCATCTAGGAAGTCTCGTATGCTTCATTCCATTTTGGTTTTGCCATGCCTTTTTGCGCTCCTCTGCTAACTTGCGTCGGACTATTTCCTTTCCGGTTTCATGGGGTATACCGAAAACGGGTTCACGTCCTATAAATTCACCTGCTGCACTTTGTTTAGCCAGCAAATCGGCCCCCAAGTTTCCAATAATTCTTTGGTCCTTGGTTATCCATACTAGCTGTGTTTCTCTTGTTGTCGCCAGTGCGTCCAGTCTGTTTATCCAAGTCATGACCAGCCTGGACTGCACTATCGGTGAGGCTAGCGCTTTTATGGCTGCCTGGCTATCTGTCATAATGGTAATTGGTCCTTTGTTAAGTCCCGACTCCATTACGTGATAAGCACACCAGTGAATGGCGTCTATTTCGGCCTGGAAGATAGAGGCATGCTTCCCCAGAGCAATCGCGAATTGTTTGCTCCGGTTGCAGCCCCTATAGATACCAGCGGTTCCTTTAGTGTTTTTGGCCCCGTCTGTTTACCAGATGGTTCCTTTACTCGTTCCCGGGTATGTTCCATTTGTCCATTCACTCCGCTGTGGTATAATCGTTTTAAATCTGCGGGATGGGTGTACGATTTTGGTGAAATTGGACCTCATTTTTAGTGTCTCTTCTTCTTGTAGTACTTTAAATGTTGCCAATCTTGATGGCTCCATATTTAAAGTATGTCCATTTATGTGCATCCTATAGGCTGCCTGTCTAGCTTCCATCATTACAAATAAATGTAGTGGTGGTAGCGATAATATGTGTTCCATGGCTGCCGTGGGCGTTGTCCTCATTGCCCCAGTGATCAGCAGACACGCCTGTCTTTGCACTCTTTCGAGTTTTACTTCTGCACTTTTGGTTTGGGACTTTTCTCCCCAAACGAGCGCCACGTATGTTACTATAGGTCTTATGACCACAGTATATAGCCATTTGGGCATACTGGGTCTCAGTCCCCATGTGCGTCCTACCATTTTTCGGGTCGCAAAATGTCCTCTCATGGCATTTTTGCTGATTCTCTCTAGGTGGACGTTGAAGTTCAATCCGGTATCAAGTATGACCCCTAAATATTTTACTTCATTTTTGATTGGAACTTCCATTTCATACATACGTAGTGATTTTATGTAGCAGCGAAGGATACTTACCAGACTAAATGCAAAGTTTGAGATCACATTTAAGAAGATATTTGTGAAAAAGCTGACGTACCTAGGAATACAAATTGAAGAATAACCAAGTGGTATCTTCATAAATCAACAAAGGTGTGTAGATCAGATAATACACATCTACACCTTTACAACTGCAATCCCACGTTCACACTGATGGGGCAAGGGATGATTTCGATTCTGAAAATTATGCAAACGACGAGCCAGCATCGAACTCTATGTCATATCATGAAGCCGGGAGAAGTCTTCTCTATCTGAGCACCATCTCACGAGCATACCTGAGCTTTGTCGTAAACTACATGAGTAGATTCAACAGTCGATCTATGAACAACTATTGAAAAATGGTAAAGCGAATTTGTCGGTACCTGAAAGGAACCTCTGAAACGGGAATCTTCTTTGATCGAAGTAATGCCGTGTCCGCATATAGTGATTAGGATTATGGATGAGACAGTTTTTTAGGGCAATCAATCACTGAAGTACTCGTGATCAGCCGTGTTGACCATCGACGACGTCTGTGAGGGTTCGTTGCATCGGGAAGGAGCTGGAACTCGCCAATCTGGATCAACCTACCCCCTTGTACATTGACAATCAGGCAGCCATACATATGTTGACAGACACAAGTGATGGCCGTATAACGGAGGGCAAGAAACAAATAGAAATTTAACAGAAATTCATCAGGGAGCATGTGGGAGTCACGGTGCAGCCGCTACACGTCAGAAGTGCACTCAGTAAAAAGATTTTTGAGGACCTGAGGAGAAAAATGCTCAAGGAGAAGTGTTAGAGTTGGTCACTTTTTCTGACAGCTTCTTTATCATGCCGAGGTTGGCAGCAACCCAACCTTCCCTTGGCCGCTATCATCCATGAAATGTGCTATGTTGAAACTGCTAAATTGAAATCCACCGATATCTGTATCTGTGCAATTGTTAAGTCGCGCATCCTCTGTTTATTAGTCGCGCACTGCCATACGTCTGCCGAAATTCACAAAACGCGCCTTTTCGTAATAAAAAAATTAAAGTTTTCACATAAACGAGAAGGCTCCTTCTTTTACGACCCCTCGGACGATTGCTCTTTAAAAACTAATGAGTCGTGTAAAAGCGGCTTTCTTTCATTAATGCCTATATTTTATCATCTTCAGCTTCGGCTGGCCTTCCTGAACGTGGCACCATGAAATTACTGAAACGGAATTTATCAAAACAATTCTGTGTACTGTTACCATACACAGTACATAACTTTTTATAGGTTTGTGTTGCGTTTTTCTCCTTTCTGAAGTAAAACACTGAAACACAGCGGTATTCCTCTGTTTGCTTTACGGCGACTTAAATGGCAGTTAGTTGCAATGTCTTTTGTTGAATTATATTTAGGTTAAATTATTTGAATAAATTAAAAATTCAAGTATAGACATCTATTGGTCGCAACCGAAATGCCTAAAGACTCTTAAGCCCAATAGATAAATATATTGAAAGTTACAATTTATTTTCTAAATAATACTAAATTGCTTTTCCTCATCGTATTTGGCTTAAATTAAATTCAATCTTGACTACAGAACATTGTACGATAAACACAAAAGTTTTACATTAAATACTTTAATTTTTTTCTGGGATTCCCAATGGATCTATTATGTGTCCAAATTTAATTACTTCATAACATAAATTATATCAGGAAATAATTCTGTTATTATAGAATTATTAAAAAACCAATATATTAAAATGCTGTTTTTATTCACTCTCTAGTTATTCTTGATGATGACGCCACTTTTGAGTATAGACAATGTGTCAGAATTGAAAGATTTATTAATAAGTAAAATAATCGTATTGGATATACAGTCTATTTAAAGATTAATTTAACAGGGAAGTTAAAACTAGCAAACTAACTATAGATTGGCTTTAGGTTTTAATGGATTTATTTTTTTAAGTACTTCCTTTAGGAATTGAGTGCAATAGTTAAACAAAGTTTAATACCAATGTAATCAAGATATTCCATAGTAAAAGTAAACGCCTTTGCAACCAAGAAATTGCTTTTTTGAATAATTCAATGTTAATTTGTTATCTTTATCAATTATTAGTTTTGTTTAAATATCAATGAATTGATAAATTATATTTTAGGTCTTATTCACTTTTAATTGTCTTTAAAAATCTTTATTTCCAGATTCAAGATGTCCATCTGGATACAGAGAAGAAGATGGCGCCTGCGTTCCGATTACACATCCAGTAGTTGTATGCCCATATGGACAGGTTTTAACTGAAGGAATTTGCCAACCAGGTTAATTTTTTTATTTATAAATACAACCAAATATATTTTACCACGACAATGACACTATGCGTTTTTTGATTAGAAAATTAAATTTTCAAAATTTATTACTTAAAGGATGTTTAAAATAAATCATGATGATGTCAATGCCTAAAGATGAATTACGATGTGTATAAATCAAAGTATTTATTTTCATGTTAATTCGTGTTTTAATAATAGAATCGGACAAACATAAATTTATAAATAAAACTTTATTAACACACACTAAATGATTAAATTTATGAACTACAATAACATTATATTAAAGTGCATCATTTATAATAACAAATGTATATTTAATTGGTGTAAATTAAGAATTTTTATAAAATTTTGTTTGTTCGAACATTCAGTTGTTAGGGCTCGTATATAAAATGTTACTAAAGAATATGATAATTTAGCAATTTTTCGTTTCAGCAAAGACAACAATATGTCCTCCTGGTTTTAAATCTTATCAAAGCACGTGTATTCCCGATAATACGGCAATATCACAAACGACAATATGCCCACCTGGATTTAGAGTGTATTATTCCACTTGTATTCCTGATCATTCTAACCAACAATTTTCCAACATTGGCTGTCCTCTAAATTATATTTTGACTGGAGGTTGTCCGCCTGGTAAGAAAATTATTTGTAAACATTAAGCTTAAAATATAGTTATGGTATGAAAGAAACATAATATCTCAAGAACCGCTAAATATTTTGAACATTTTGAGCTCTTATTATTTCTTTAAAACTGAAACCAGTTTTTTATTAAACTTGTAATATTATTTTCGTTAATAGTTAACTAGAATTTAGTAATTACTCAAAAGTTTATTGTTTTTTTTTTGTTTTTGCTTAATTTGGAACAGTAATTAAATATTATCATGTAAGAAATGTTTAATTAATTTAAAAGGGCAATCAAATAATCAGAACATGAAAAGTAGTGGAGTGAAGTGACAATTACACTTCTACTCCCTGTACTAATTAATAGTTTTAGAATGTTAATAGACTGCATTTTTTGTTTTTATAAAAGTTTAGCAAATTTCAATTATTATTATTTACTAGTTAATGAAAAATCCAGTAGTGTTACAGAACTATAAAAGCATATCACACATATTATTCATTTGTGACTGCGTGTGATATCATCAGAGTTCAGTTTCAGATTCCAAGATATATCATAAAGTAATGACTTCATTAATCCTGTTGTAATTACATATAATAATTAGTTTTAAAGTGTAATAAAATAAGAATAATAGGGAAAGTATTATTTAGGTATTATTTATTTTATCCAAGATGCTAACAAAAGTATTCCAATTATATACATAATAATTCTTTACAAAAATTTCGATCGCACTTGAAAAGGCTTGAATTCACAAAAAAAATGTGTTCTTCCATTCTCACCTCTATTCGTCTGGCAAAAGTTCTGCTCTACGAAGACTTTCTTGATGATTATTTATCAAATGATTTGCCAAATATGGCCTTTTTTGTCCCAAAAAGGAATTATGATTTGACACTAGGTGTCATTATGTCAGATGTTTTATTTATAGCCAAATCATTATTTTAAATATTAATGAAATCACACCTTAATACAACAAATCATGTTTTAGCTTTCTCGAATCCGTGCTATGATGCCAGTTACAACACATTATCCCCATGTTACAGTGGTAAGTATATGAAATAACATGTATGAAATTTTATAAAATAATCCATATGTAATATGTTATTGGTAATTGTGTATACTTAGCTTCTCTAGAGAACTTTTAAAAATAAAATTTCGTAAAATATGTGTCCTATTACTTTACCTTATCAGTAATATAACCTAAAATTAAATTATAGGTAAAATAATAGGACATGTATTTAATTGGCGAGGCTGTTTAAGGTAAATAAGACACTTGGTTTTAAATTTCCCAGAAACTGCGGTATATGTTTCGCCATTGTGTGGCATTAAGTTTGTGAAATTTTAAACCAAGTGTTTTATTTATCTTATAAAGTAGAACATGTGTTTAAACCAACGGTAAAGCAAAAGCGAAATCTTTATAAAAATTAAGTTCAAATTAGAAAAGTCATTATGACTTTTATCTTCTTTAAGTTACAGATATTCATAAATTAAAAGCTTGTAATCAGGTCAATTTTGAACAAAATCAACTGCATACAACTCTTGTTAAAACGGCACTTCTTTGTATACGCCTAGATTACACATAAGTATTACTCATCATCATAATATTTCCGATGTCCAAGTTGAATTTTATATCCTATATGTTGGTATAATATAATAGATCAATCTGTAGTAAAATAAACGCAGATTTTAAACACAAACTACTAATTAGAATTATGGATCTACAATGCAAATTACAAGCATAGCCACTAAATCTTTTGTTAATTTCAATTTTTTTATTAACTACAAATGATTGCAAATAATGGTCAATAATGTAAGTAATAGTTTATATAACGAGACTGTTATTTATTCAGGATGTATTGATTAACTTAGTAAATAATACACTGATATATTATTTAGATACTTGCTTTTGTTCGGAGTTTATCAATTACATTTTATTGGTTAATATTTACAAGAGATAAACCTGACAAAGAAAAATATATAAACATTATAAAGTATATATTTGCTGATTGTAATTTAAATAAAAGCATTAGAGGTTGAAATAGCTATAAAACTCTGCGTAGAATCATTTAGTTATTATCTTTATTTGTTTTATGCACATAACAAATATGGAACTCTTTATGGTTAACGATAATCTTGACTAACATGTATAAAATTATTATTATTATTATACAGGGTGAGTTTTTTTCGATGTTCTCTATGGGGATCTCGGAAACTATAAGAGATAGAGAAACGGTTAAATGGGGAAAGAAGTGTAGATTTACGAGACGAATAAAATTCCACTTTCAAAGTTTTCAAAAAAGTCAAGGGTAACTAGATATTTTGAAAAAAGTAAAAAGTGTCCATTTTTTCAAATCAATATATCTCGGTTATTATAACAGATAGAAAAAAACTGTACAGGACAAAGTTTTAGATAATTTTATGTAGATTAATAAAAAATAATCAGAAAATTTTTATCGCCATTATTTTTCGAGATATGACGCAAACTTACATTTTTTTAAATGGAAACCATAGTTGGCTATGCCCTCATTCAAAAGGTAATTTTTTTCTCTTTATTCCAATATGACATACGACATAGTTATTTCTAAAAATAAATGAGTTATAGTCATTTTAAATTTTATTATAAATAAAAAAGGGGTAGCCATGAAAAAGATGAAAGTAAAACAATTGCAGTTGTTTATAATATTAGCAATATTGTAATTATTAGTTTTACAGAGATAAACCAAAATGAAACAACTGCATAAAGTAATACTGTAATTATCAATATATCAATGGGAGAGAAATTTTAATATTAAAAAAATATGGTCAAAGAGTCCACTATTAATACTATTATGACATAAATTATATCTTCATAAAATTGAATTTATGGCTTTTTGACTATTCTCATGTAAATTGAATAATTGAATTAAATGTTTCAATAACAACTAGTTTATGATCCTCCACAGATTGATATGATTTTTCATATACTTTGTTTTTTACATAACCCCACAGAAAAAAATTCTAAAACGCGCAGATCGGGAGATCTAGGTAGCCCTGGGATTGGCTTATTTCTTCCCACTTATGAGTTAGGAAAAGCATCATTTAAATAATTTGTAAAGCCAACATGTTATGAGGTGGAGCACCGTCATATTGAAACCGTTTTAATCTTGCTTGTAATGATAAATTTAAACAATCGAGCGTATCTTCAAATGTTTTCTGAAGAAAATGAAAGTAATCAGTTTCACTTAGTGAGCTTTCAAAAATATATGGACCGAGAATTATTAATCCAAACACACCATGGATTAAACCCAAATTTAATTTGTAGTTTTCTATGTGAAACTTCTCGTGGATTCTCTTAAGTTCATCTATGTTCATTGTGGCGATTAAAAATACCACAATTAGTGAATCGCGATTCATCTGTTCATAATATTTTTGTAAGGAACGTATTATCCTCTTGACAAATGGGCTTATACCACATACAGAAGGCCATTTGATAATTACAAAATTATTATTCTTATGCTGGTTTTTCATTTTTATGTAACTTTGTAGAACTAATAATTACAATATTGCTATTATTATAAACAACTGCAATTGTTTTACTTTCATGGCTACCCATTTTTTATTTACAATAAAATTTAAAATGACTATAACTCATTTATTTTTAGAAATAACTATGTCGTATGTGATATTGGATTAAAGAGAAAAAAATTACCTTTTGAATGAGGCCATAGCCAACTATGGTTTCCATTTAAAAAAATGTAAGTTTGCGTCATATCTCGGAAAATAATGGCGATAAAAATTTTCTGATTATTTTTTATTAATCTACATAAAATTATCTAAAACTTTGCCCTTTACAGTTTTTTTCTATCTGTTATAATAACCGAGATATATTGATTTGAAAAAATTGACACTTTTTACTTTTTTCAAAATATCTAGTTACCCATGACTTTTTTGAAAACTTTGAAAGTGGAATTTTATTCGTCTCGTAAATCTACACTTCTTTCCCCATTTAACCGTTTCTCTATCTCTTATAGTTTCCGAGATCCCCATAGAGAACATCGAAAAAAACTCACCCTGTATAACTATTAATAATGTATCTCTTATATTTACAGGTTTTCCAGGATTCTACAGAAGATAATTATAGTCGTAATATATTGGTTTTAGCTTTTATAAATAAAAAATATCAGATTCTTTGTATACCTTGTAAATTTAATACTTTTATTACCCTTTTCCCTTTTCACTGTCAAAATTATATATACAAACTTCCATAAACATTGCAACATATAGAATTTGAAATATTTTATTAATATTTTCATTAAACGTCGATTATCATAGAATAGAATAGAATATAATTTGTTCATTTCATCAATTATTACGTGAATAGTCAATATAGATATACACGCACATAAAACTAGTACATGTATTAGATGCGTGAGCTACATATAAATATTATTAAAATAATTAAAAAGTATAGGTCGTAACATACAGGGTGGACCATTTAATGTGTTTTCAGAAAATATCTCCGAAACAAGAAACTTTAAAAAAAAATGACCCAAACAAAAACTGATTGTATCGAAGGGGGCCATAATAACATAATATTGGTTTTTTCATAGATGGCGCTGTTGTCGCTAAATCGAGGTCAACTTAGTTTTTTTAAATGGAAACCCCTACTTTTTATTAAAAAATAAAATTCCTTGTTAAAAAATGAGAAGAATTCACTCAGCTCACTTTTTCGTCAGAGTGATAGATGGAGCTGTAATCGCGAAAAGAAGTTGTTGCATTTGGACGCTTGCGTATTTGAACTTCGCGCGCATATGTGTGTGTGTGTGTGTGTGTGTGTGTGCGCGCGCACCCGCGAACATGCGCGTCTAAAATCACCAATAATGTACGTTACATTAATTTGTTATTTTTGAAAAAGAATATGAAATCATCTCTAGAGCAGGTGCTCAAAATGATGGCCGTTCATCTCGAGACATTTTGCGATCCTTGTTTGAAACGATCTCTGAACTTCTCGTAGGGTGTCTCTGTTGATGTTCGCACAAGCATTGCGAATACGCTCCTTCATGTTATCAGGCGTCGTCGGTATGTCGGCATAGCATTTGTCCTTCAGCAATCCCCACAGGAAAAAGTCCGGCGCTGTCAAGTCCGGCGAACGTGCCGGCCAAGGCACCGGACCTCCACGACCAATCCACTTGTTCGGAAATTGGCGGTTCAAAATATCTCGGACGACACGCGCAAAATGTGCAGGGCAGCCATCGTGCTGATACCACAGTCTCAATCGGGTCAGCAGAGGGACGTCTTCGAGTAAAGCAGGAATATGAGCCGTCAGAATTTCACCGTATTTTTCAGCATTCAGATTTCCGTCGATGAAGTAAGGGCCAATGACGTGATCTCCCAGAACTCCGCACCAAACGTTGACGCTCCACGGTCGTTGATGGTCCACTTGTCGGATCCAATGTGGATTCTCCTCCGTCCAATAATGCATGTTATGCCGGTTGATTTGGCCACGATTCGTGAACCTTGCTTCATCCGAGAATAGGATCATGGAAACGAAGTTCCGGTTGTTGCGTATTTGCTGCTGAGCCCAATTGCAGAACTGCACTCGATGTTGGAAGTCGTCGCCATGAAGTTCTTGATGCAACGATACGTGGTAAGGATGAAATTTATGTTGATGAAGAACTCGCAAAACACTCGTTTTGGAGATGCCTGAACTCCGTGCCAGTTGACGAGAACTTATGTGGGGGTTGACTGCAACTGCAGCTAAAATATCAACTTCGGCGTTCTCCTGGGTTACGGTGCGTCTTCGATGTCTGGTTCGTTTTAGGCTGCCAGTATCCACAAATGAGTTGACGATCCGAAGAAAAGTCATGTGACTCGGATGATCTCGATCAGGATACCTCTCCGCGTACAAGCCACACGCATCAAGTGCATTGCGTCTAGCTTCACCATACACGAAAATCATGTCGACCTTTTCCACGATAGTATACTTCACCATTTTAACGTCATGTTTTGACAACATAAGGACACTTATTTGAATCGTTCACAAGACGGCAGACGTCACACACACACACATGCGCGCGAAGTTCGATACGCAAGCGTCCAAATGCAACAACTTCTTTTCGCGATTACAGCTCCAGCTATCACTCTGACGAAAAAGTGAGCTGAGTGAATTCTTCTCATTTTTTAACAAGGAATTTTATTTTTTAATAAAAAGTAGGGGTTTCCATTTAAAAAAACTAAGTTGACCACGATTTAGCGACAACAGCGCCATCTATGAAAAAAACAATATTATGTTATTATGGCCCCCTTCGATACAATCATTTTTTGTTTGGGTCATTTTTTTAAAAAGTTTCTTGTTTCGGAGATATTTTCTGAAAACACATTAAATGGTCCACCCTGTATAATAGGATACTACATTTTAAAGTACATAGAAGATTACACTAACTTTTATCTAATAAACTATAAGGCTAAAAATTAATTTACACTATATACACTACATCTTTTTCAAGTAAGAAAAATTCCATCCCTTTAAAGAATGATCTACCTCTTTTCAGTTTTAAGGATTCTGGAAGCTGATTGTAGATTTTCGGGCACCAGTAATCAACACCTTAGTCCTTCGTTTTGAGTGATGTGGAATTTAAAGGTTATTTTTGTTCCTTGTGTTTATTTCATGTATTCCGTTTCTCGAAAACTTCTTGGAATTATTCCGTACGTATTTAATGACTTCGAGGATATATAGCGAGTCTTGTGTCAATATTCTTTCATTTTTAAAGTACTCTCTACAGCTTTGCAAAGGTGCTAGAACCCAAAGTGTTCTTAAGGCTCTTTTTTGTAAAATAAAGAGTTCTTCAACAGCTGTTGATGATCCCCACAAGAGGATACCATCTTGGACATTTCGCGTGTGCTGAATTTTTCACGATCCTGACTGTATGTTATATATGGCTGTTGATATTTAATTGCGACTTCTGCGATATGCTTGATCCAGTTTAATTTTGAATCTATCGCGATGCCCAAGAATTTAAGAGATTCTGTTGGCGCAGACTTTTTTACGTTCAGAATTTGAGTTTTATCTTCATTAAGTTTTAATTTATTTATTTTGAACAATTTTTCAGTTTCCTTGAGTACTTCAGTTGCCGCACGTTTAAGTTCGTCACTGATATGTGCATGTAACAGATTCGACGTATCGTCTGCATATAAGTAAGTACTTATTATATTTGAATTGAAATCAACGTAATTGGCGTACGATATAAATAGAATGGGAGCTAGTATGGATCCCTGAGGAACCCCATGTGTTATTCTTTTTCTTGCTGGGTTCTGGAGTCCATATATGATTTTATTAAGTGGATAGGTGGTCCTCCAATTCCATAGTGCTCTAGTTTGTCGGTTAAAGACTTATGACAGACTGAATCGAAAGCTTTTAATAAGTCGCATGATATTAACTCAATTTTTTCGTTACTGTAATGAGCTTTCAGGAATTTCTCAATTAGTTCTAAAAGCGCTGTTATAGTTGAACGTTTCTCTCTAAATCCGTACTGATGGTTTTAATTTTATTTTTCTCTAAATACTTAATTAATCTTGTTTTTATAACTAGCTTGAATATTTTTGACAATGCTGGCAGACTTGATATTGGTCGGTAATTATTTAGGTCATTTGCATTACCACATTTCAAAATGGGAACGATTTTTGCTCTCTTTAATTCTTGAGGGAACACTCCTTCCATGAGACATTTGTTAATAATTATTTTAGAGGAACAGATATTTCTTCGATTATGTCTTTTATAAAAGACGTTGTCATGCCATAGATGTCCTTGGTATTTTTCGATTTAAGTTGCCTAGCAACTGTCTTTATTTCCAACTCAGTTATGGGCAAAAGAAAACACTAATAAGGTATTTCTGGTATCACTTTTTTTTTAGATATTCTAGTGCCGTTATGTCACTATCATATTTGCCATTATTCTTTTACCGGTTTCAGCAAAAATGTATTTAATTGATCAGCTGTGATATTTCATGACAATGTTCCTTTTTTCTGCGTTTTGTTGATCTCTTCGTTAATAATTTTCCAGATAGCTCTTGTTTATTTTCTGAAGATTCCACTGTATCTTTATTTTTAGATTTCCGTGTTCTCTGCATTACTGTTTTATAGTGTTCTTTGCAATTTCTGTAAACTATTAATGACTATTCATCTTTTCTTACTTTGTAAATAGTACCTAAGGCGTCTAAAGTATTTTTAATATTTTTAACTTTTTCAGTATTCCAATTGATTTTCTTTTGGCTTGCTCGAACTAGTTTCTCCTTGGGACAGTGCTGATTAAGTAAGTTGAGAAAAACTGTAAAAAATCTGTGAATGGTTTTTGACCTGATTTATTTTTCAACCTTATATTCCATGGTATAGTCTGTAGGTTCTCCTTGATCAGGATTATTTTGATTCATTAAAATATACTTTACTGCTTTCCGTGTAGTATTCTGTATCTGTTCTATGTTAATTATTTGACTGTAATGGTCTCCTAGGTGTAGATTAATGATTTGTTTGTCCCCTTTTTCGTTGAAATTGAAGTTACAGAACATATTGTCGATGCATGAGGCACTGCGTAGTGTAACTCTTGATTATTCATTAAATATATACTCTAAATTAAATGATGTCAACAAGTTCACCAGTTGTCGTTTACGTTTACAGTTTTCCATTAAGTTTATATTAAAATCTCCAGCTACTATTATTGCTTTATTATAACTATCTGCTGAAGCAGGGCTTCTCCAAGTTTTGAAATAAATATATTGAAGTCTCCCATTTGTGATCTATATACTGAAATTAAAATAGTTTTTTTTCCATTTTTAACATTAATTGTTTGATAATGACAAGCTGAAGTTGTTGAAACTTCGTGATAAAATCAAAGTTATTCGTTTTATTTTATTTTGAAACATAAAATGTATGACGAAGTAAAAGCCTTTATAATTACTTATTCAAAAACGTTTTGTAGCTCTTACCTTACAAGGGCGCACATTATCTTATTGGAAAAAGATTTAAAAACGCAATATGTTTTAGTGCATTGGCATTGTTACCAATTGCGTTTAGGTTGCCGTCAATAAATACTAAGTATGATCTGCTACCATAACATATTGCACCCCATATCATCACTCCTTGTGTGAGCATTTTTAGGATCTCCGCATATCCATATGATCCTTCTATGACTATCGTGTAACTACAAGCAAAATCGGGACTAGTCAATAACATAATTTGATACTCTTCTTGTGCTCAATTCGCTCTTCCGTTGCTTCATTCTAGCCTGTGTAGACAGTAAAGTAGTGTAAGAGGAAGACATGAAAATGGGTGATATGAACGCAGCCCATGAGAACTTATTTGGAAATATAGAATGTATATTGACAGTCTGGGTCCTACACCTCTTATCTAATCATTTGCAATTGTACCAATTGTTCAAAATCTGTATCTTGTAACCAAACCTCTTTTGTGATGTTTTTCGCAATCTGTAATCCTTCGGAGACATTCAGAATTTGAACTTCTTCCTTAATCATTTAAAATCCACATTTTAATACATTTCGGTTTACAAGACGAGCAATTTTTCTTAGGAAAAGTTCGGACTTTTCATGCCAATAATACAGCCGCGCTTAAAAATAGTTAATTAGAAAAAATGATGATGTCTTGGTATTGTTTAGAATGAAATAGTGAAGAAATAATTTAAAAAAAAGATAATTAATTACACACTTAACTTTCAAATTTATTGTTACTAAGTGCAAAGAAAAAACAATAAAACTACAAGCTAGATTGTATTTAAATTTTAATCATCTGTTTGAAAATAGACGAATAGTAGTAGTAGTGTTTGACTATCGACCAAGTGGTCCGCCCGCCGTCTTATTTGTGTGTGTAAATGAGCTTGTTACTTTAAAGGATCGCCCCCGTCTATCTAGAGTACAATTAATTGTATCCCAACGGTGAATGGTACCGGTCACCCATCAAACTGCTGACCCGAATTAACGTTGCTGTACTCTCGCTAACGCTACTTCAGGCGCAACCCAAAGCATCACCGGCGTGTAGAAAATCGAATTTTATGAGAATTTCAATAAAATGCTTTAACAAATTTTAGATGTTGCAATTTTTTGGATTAGTCTTAAACAGCCATCGAAATGATTATTCGTGTTATAAATACATTGAGATGGAAGATAAATTAATAAAACTCATCCTTTTAAACCTTTTCATAAGCCTTTTTAACTAACTCCACTATGATACTACCTTAGTTATTTCTATTGAAGAATGTTTTTGTTACCTACCTGGAAAAAATTGCAAAAAATTCTTCGACTTCTAGATATTATCCACTTAATGTTTTTAATTCTTTTGATGGCGTTATCCTATATGAAGACACAGTCCAAATCTGCTTAATTTCATCCTGAATTCTCTATTTTAATTCGCAATCCTAGCATTTTTTTCTTACGTTGATAGTACAATTATTCATTTATTTATAAAATGCATGTTAGATAAAGACTAAATCCCCCCCGAGGGTCTGAGTGGGCTCCTTGACGCAGCTAACCGGGAAGGAGCCAGCGTCCTAATTGGAGCCGATGCGAACGCCCACCATAGCATCTGGGGAAGCTCGGATTCCAACACAAGAGGTGAGTCACTTTTAGAATTCTTACTTACTTCCAACCTCGCCATATGTAATGAAGGGAATACCCCTACCTTTATAACTGCTAATAGACGAGAAGTTCTGGACATTACTCTAGTCACCGAACAATCGTTCAACATTATCAGGAACTGGAAAGTGTCCTCTGAACACTCCTTTTCTGACCACAGATATATCGAATTCAACCTTGATATTCAAATGCAAGACTGCCCCAGATTTGTAGACAAAAGGAGAACCGACTGGGAAAAGTATAGAACTGCCCTATCGAGTACTCTACCATCTGAGCCACCCATACCCACCACAGTGGAGGAGCTGGATCGGATGGTGGAGGTCTTCTCCAATGCATGCAACAAATCAATAGACACTGCGTGTCCCAGTACGCCAAGAAAAGGCAAAAGCAAACCTACTTGGTGGACCCCTAAACTAAACTCCCTAAGAAAGGAGTGCCGTAGACTGTTCAACAAAGCTAAGTGCACCAATGAATGGTCAACTTATAAAGACAGTCTCAGAAGCTTCAAAAGTGAAGTAAGAAAGGCCAAGCGGACGGCATGGAAGTCATTCTGTAACCAAATCGAAGACACTTCAGAAGCATGTCGACTGCGCAAAATTCTTTCTAAAGATCCTGTAGTCCCAGGTTTCGTCATGAAAGAAGACGGCACCTGGACTAGCTCATGCAAAGAAACGCTCGAACTTCTGATGGACACTCACTTCCCAAGAGGAATAAGCAATGAATCCATGTCCACAGAAACTTCTCATTCTCAATGCCCCGTTCACAAGATCGTGAGCAGAGAGAAGCTTATATGGAGCATCAAAAGCTTCAAACCTTACAAATCAGCTGGGCCAGACGGCATCAGTCCAGTTGAATTGCAAGAAGCCCAGGACATAGTTATACCATGGCTGGAAACCATGTTCGTGGGGTGCCTTAACTTCTCGTACATCCCGAGGATGTGGAAAGAGGTAGAACTAACTTTCATTCCCAAAAGCGGGAAGATATCCCATACAAGACCAAAGGACTTCAGGCCCATAAGCTTGTCCTCATTTTTACTCAAAACACTAGAGAGGTTACTTGACATCTACATAAAAGGGAGCATAAACCCCCAGTTGTTGTCAACCTCGCAACATGCGTACACCAAAGGGAAGTCCGTGGAAACAGCTCTGCACTCCCTGGTTAGTCAAATAGAAGGAACAATGGGCCACAAGGAGTACACGCTGGTGACCTTCCTCGACATCGAGGGAGCGTTCAACAATGTGTACCCTGAAGCCATTGAGTCCGCCTTAAACGCAACTGGAATTGAGGCAACAGTTGTCGACCTCATAGGCAAGTTGCTCCGAGGAAGAAACATCCGTTCCAAACTAGGGAACTCCCGTATAAGTAGGCAGGCGAACAGGGGCACGCCACAGGGCGGGGTCCTTTCTCCCCTACTCTGGAACCTTGCGTTAAACGACCTTCTCTTAGATCTACGCAACTCCGGATGTAGGGTAGTAGCCTACGCAGATGATGTGGCCCTAGCCATCTCAGGGAAACATCTCAATGTAATGTCCCAGCTCACACAACGAGCATTACTAATACTAACTCAGTGGTGTGAACGATGCGGCCTAGGCGTAAACCCACAAAAAACTGAGCTAGTTCTTTTTACTAGGAAACACAAAATCCCCAAATTCTCACCCCCCATCTTAATGGGAGTAGAATTGGAGATAAAAGAACAGGCTAATATCCAGGAAAGAGTACGGAAAGCCACCGTGGCGCTGTACTCTTGCAAAAAGACGGTAGGCAAAAAATGGGGCATGAAACCCAACATCACCTACTGGCTCTACAAGGCAGTAGTAAGGCCAATACTCTACTACGGCGTATTCATATGGTGGACTGCTTTGGACAAAAAGGTTCACCAGCAAGCATTTGGGACGGTCCAAAGGTTGGCAACCCTGATGATTACAGGAGCTATTAGGACATGTCCCACGAAAGCACTGGAAACAATCCTCAATCTGACCCCTGTGGATCTCCTCGGCAAGCAGATTGCGCTAACAACAGCATTAAGACTGAACTCAATCTGCCGACTCACAACTAATACGCGGGGACACACAAGAATTCTTAAAGAATTCCCCGGTGTCCCTAAGAATATTGACCGCTGTCTACCGATCCCTGCATTTCATAACAAGTTCTCCTCCCAGATCCCTACCAAGGAGGACTGGGCGGTGGACAAAGAAAATGAAGCAGGGACACTACACGTCTTCACGGACGGTTCTAAGCAGGACACAAAAGTTGGGGGAGCAGTCTTCTCCGAAGACCTGAAGATCCGACTATCCTTCAGACTACCAGACTACTGTAGTGTACTACAGGCAGAAGTAATCGCCATAAATACTGCAGTAGAATGTCTAAGGACCAATAGAACAAACGCAAACCGGGTCCACATTTACACTGATAGCCAAGCGGCAATCAGGGCTCTAACAGGTGTGAGTAGCACCTCAAAAGTGGTATCTGATTGCCGGAAATCACTAAATGAACTGGCAACACAGACAAACGCTCAACTCATCTGGGTGCCTAGCCACAGCAACAACCCGGGCAATGACACAGCGGATGAGCTGGCTAAGAATGGAACGAAGCTTCACTCGTCCTCAATAAACCATCACCCAGGAATTCCCTTAGCGACTAGCAAGGAAATCCTAAGCAATATCATCCTAAACCTAACAAACAAAAGGTGGATGAATGAGAGCAGCTGTAGCACAGCAAGGCAGATTTGGCCACGCTGCAACAGCAAAAGAAGCGATGGCATCATCTCATTAAAGAGACATGACATTGCGCTAACAGTGGGAGTCATCACGGGACACTGTCCCATTGGCAAACACGCAGAAAGGTTAGGAATAGCCCACAACGACTTTTGTAGAGGGTGCCTCGACGAAGAGGAGGAGGAAAACGTACTCCACTACTCTCTGTCAATGTCCCGCGCTGGCCGGAATAAGAGATTCCTCCCTAGGCCGTTCCTTTATGAATGAGCTCTCTGACATCGAGACAACCGATGCCAGAAGCATAGCCAGATTCATAAATGGCTCCAAATGGTTCCCATAAGAACTCAGGAAAAAGAAATTGGTACCACAACGGGCCTATCTAGGCCTAAGTGTGCACCTCTTCGTGGTGCAGCCACACCAACCTAACCTAACCTAACCTAGATAAAGACTAAATACAATAAAGTATTATTACGTTAAATAATTTCCATACTTAAAGGATATATGAATTAGCAAGCCAGATATAAAGAAACTTTGTGGTAAATTCGATGTGTGTGAATGGAAGATATAGCATGAAGCAGTGGATGATGTTGACCTGCACTACTACAATACATTTGTCTGTGTGAAGAGTTGCAAGAAGATTTTTAATGTTAATAAGCTGGTGGTCATCAGCAATATATTAGCAACAAATAATGTATGTGGAAATGGTGTCAATATACATTGGGAAGACAGAAAATTTGCAGCACGTGTCGCCGTAAGTTGTCGAAATTGCGTAAACACAATGTAAATAACAATGTACGTCAGTCAAACCGGAAGATATGTATAACTATTATCTATACTTCACAATCACATGTTTGATGCATACATGTATGAATATATTTTTAGCACGAAGAAGATGATGATTTGAACACCTTGGTAAATAATGAAGCGTTCGATGAAGATTATGGGGAAGGGGATCACATACCGGAAAGTCCTACATCGGTTGAGGGAGAGAAATAAGTGATTCTTGAAGCGATTGAACAAACAAACAAGGGTTTGGATTTGATTGGAACTTCGCCTATTAAAAAGAAGAAAGTTTCTATTCGATGGAAAAAACGAAAAACATATCTGAAGCAATGCCAGAAAGAATTTTCCACACTGCAATTAATGTGAATGATAATAACGTTGGGGAAAATGATGGACATGATATATTGCAAACTTTAAAAGACGAAATTAGTGCAACCACTAAACGTACAACAAAAATGAAATTTTTAACCATTTTTAAAGAATGGCCTTTTCGAAAAATACATTAATCACTGTTACGAAGAAACTGCCATAGAAGAAGGAATCTTAGCCGATCCTAGGCCGAAGAGCCGTCCGTTAATAGAGAAAGAAGTAGTTGATTTAATAATCAGCTTTTATGAACTCGATAAGAATAGTCCCATGATTCCAGGACAAAAAGATTATGTTTCAGTCAAAACAGATAACAAACACATTCATGTGTAAAAGCGATTACTATTAGTGACCTTGAAAGAACTTCATCAATTATTCAAGGAAAGTTACGCACAAGCCAAATGTAGTTTTTCCAAATACGCATAATTGAGACCAAAAACATTGCCTGCTAACAGGTGCAAGTGGAACCCATTTATTCAAGTGAAAATATGTTTGTGCTGTTTATGAGAATGTAAAATTATTAATCGAAAGGTCGAATATTAAAAACCTGACGTCCGACACTCCGAACGCAATGAAAACTTATCATGACTGTTTAAGACATATGATTTGCGTTGAAGCAGCAACAAATTGTTATTTTGTAACGTGCTCTGAGTGCCCTGGTGCAACACATCTGATCGACGAATTAGAAAACATTTTCTAATATAATTACATTGACGAAATCACTTACAGACAATGGACGAACGTCGATAGGACTTTGCAATTTATGATATCTCCAATTGACGAATATTTAGAAAAATTAAAGACCGGCTTAGAAAAATTACTTCTGCATTCATTCCTTGTAAGAAAACAGAACGATTTTATGAAGAATAATGAAACAGTTGGCAGAAAATGAGTAAATTGTAATCTGCGATTTTTCGATTTATGCCTTTGTTGTTCAAGATGCTGTACAGGAATTCACTGGAATAACAACCAGGCAACAGTGCACCCATTTGCAATCTACTACAGGCACGATGAGAGCCAAATCCGAATAAAAAGTCAAAATAGGTGTACGATTTACAAAAGAATGACCCTTATTCGGTGTGCGTTTCGACTATGTTGAGCATCTGGATTGGGCGAAAAATGTAGTCAAGGATCTTTTATGCAGCCGGTGGTAAGTTTTCTCCGAGCAATTTAAGTGGAGAGACGTACCTCTACGACGAGTATTTTTTTTTATAAATCGTTTACTTAAACAGCGTTACGCAATCAACTTTTGTGTACGGCTTAGAAAGAATGCAACCGAAAATATTTCGTAAAATCTACAACAAATGAGACTACAGTCTTATTTGTAGTCTTAATAAGACTCATTTGTTGTAGATTTTATGAAATATTTTAGTGTTTTTCTAATTACAAGTGTAATTATGTTGGGGAAAATATTTTGAAGAATTTAAAGAATTTTTAAGAATTTGTACCGGCACGATCAATATAGTCTAGCCGCCAAAAGCTGACTGCGATCGCACAATGTTGGAGGAATCACACGTTCCTAGATGATAGATGATAATAGAAAGAGATAGATATTAATTGATATGCGGTTCACTACAAGTACGATCCACTTGAAGCCATTCATATTCTTTTTCACTGATCCGTCTTAGGCTCATTATTTGGCATGCGGTTGAGTTATATAGGGTTAAGGAGGTCAAGCAATAACAATCTACGTCAGAAGGTATGTGAGAAATATGGGTGATGTGTAACTCAACAAGAGGTGGATCTTGTGATTGCAATCAAAATTATATATGTAGATAGATTAAATTGATGTGACGCCGATAGTGGAAGAGTTGTTTGAGCTGCATTTAAAATACTTAATTGAAATACTACAGTTGCTTTAGTAACATTGTACTGCATGATGTTGGCTGCTGATATTGGCGTTTGTGAAGTAGAAATTTATCAAAAGAGCGAAATTGCGTGGTTCGATCGTATAAATATAAATAAAAGTTGGAATTTTAAAAGTTACTTCAGTAGCTAGTTCAAAGTGTGTTTGATGTTGATCACGACGCAGAGTAAGTCGATGAGAATAAACGAGCAGGGGAATGCGATGACTGATTGCTAGTGATGTGAAATGGTTCGTCCACTAAAACTAGCAATTTAAAGAGGTGGTGATCGACTACTCCTGAATTACTTGGTGCGGTCGATGGCGTTTTCTGTATTGTTGGCTGAACTTAGTCGTCGGGATTGTGGATTCCTATTGGTTATATAACTGGACCTAGCTGAGTGTCGAGTTTTTATTGGAGTGTTGATCGTTGAGGTAGACTAGAGGGCGAAGCCGTCTGCTGTTTTGGACAGCGAAAAGAAAGTTAGGACAAGAGAAGTATGTCATATGAAAATATTGATGAGTAATGTAGACAGCTAGTGGTAGTATTTTGACTCATGAACTCATGTTTCACTGCAGTTGTGCTTTGCTAGCTTGCGCTACTTATAGATACAGTAAAACATCGTTTATCGCGGTAGATTCATTCTGCAAGGTAGAATCGCTAAACAAAACAGCGTTATATAAGGTTATTTTAACACACAGGAAACAAGAAAACGGAAATATGCGAACAAAAATAATGTTTATACTTGTGTTGAAGGTCCTTGCTCTTCTGATATTATGCTTTTTTGGCGAAGAAATTGTCTATAGTGACTTGTCACTTTATCTTTTTTTCATTAAGCAACTATCGATAGCAAGCGATCGCATCTAAAACTCCTCTCAAAATTAGGGTCTTTCGCTACAATTTGATCTACTATTTCGGTTATCGTTTCTAAACTCTTTTTAGGAAAATCTGTTGTAATTTCTTTTGGTTCATCGTCTTCAAAACTACTGTTTTCGCTTATTCAATTCCTTGTTCTATTAGTTCCTGAAGGTCGTCGTTGATAAGGCCTTCACCAGAAACTTGCAGTTGCTCCTCAATAGCATGCTCATCTACATCTACTTGTTCTGCTGCTTCGACTAGATTGATAATTTGACACACAATACCCTCTTCTCGTTGATAATCCTGGGATACCTCCGGCCATATGTTCTTGCTTACTTCATCCCTGCACTTTAATCGAGGTCTACCATATATTGCCTATGGGCTCCAGGATGTTATATTTTTTCCAAAATTTCAAAATTCATTCTGGTGCGTTATCTTGCAGTAATAGAGCTTTTGGTTCAAAATAATTTAGTTCACACTAACGTTTTACAGATAGACAAAAATGTGTGGTAAACCAATTTTGAAAAATATCTCTTGTGATCCAAGATTTCTTATTGACTTCCCAAATGATAGGTAGACTAGGATTTAGAACTCCTTTCATAGCCCTTGGGGTTTTAGCATGAATAGAGATTTTAATTTTAAATCGCCACTGGCGGTACCACCTAGAATAAGGGTGAAACGGTCGTTTGCAGCTTTGAAACTCGGTGCTAGCTTTTCTTCTCGCGATATAAATGTGCGCTTTGATATTCTCTTCCAAAAGTCCTGTTTCATCCATGAAAAAATCAATTCTGGTCGATAATTTCCTCTTTCAATTTTGGCTTTTAAAGTTGCAGGAAAAACTGAAGCGGCAGCAGTATCTGCATTCGCTGCTTCTCAGATGATTCGAATCATGTAGAGGTTACTTCTTATTTTCAAATTATCGAACCAACCTCATCTAGCTGTAAAACTTTAACTCGTACCTTCTCTTTCATTTTGAATTTGATTAAAAATATTTATGGCATTTTGCATAATTATTTTTTTCACTTAGCGGCATGTTACATTCTATTTAACATCAATCTAAATGCAAAGACGTTTTTCCAGTTCTTCTAAAACTATACGATATGGTAGTAGTTTCTGACAACTTAATTTTGTCTATGTTTTTTTAAATGGTTCTTATTGTAGAAGTAGAGAAATTTAAAGCATTTACAATGTCAACTTGACGTTCACCGTTTTCTAATCGCTTCAGCACTTTCATTTTAATGTCGAGCAAAATGCTTTTTCTTTTTATTTATTTTTTTATTTATTTATACACGGTTACACCTTTTGTACAATATATAAACAAAAATTATCTCTAGAGATCAATAACTAACACTAATTTACAAAAATGTATAATAATACACATAACAAAAATTAACACACAATTTACTGCTCAAGTAGAAACATAAAATTTATTCTTGATAATTCCGACTTGAATTTACCAAAGTTTAAAGAAAATAGATCAAAAGTAGCGCTTACATTTAAATTATTTGCAAAACGCATCATTCTTACAATTGGGTTATTATAAGAATAGTTATTTGAAGTCATCTTTAATCTAAATACTGGTCTAGACCTCATAGTTCTTAATGATACGGGAATATAAAAATGAAAACAATGTATAATATTACAAGACATCCTACCAGAAATTATTTTATATAAAGTAAATAAATCTAATTTAATTCTACGTATCACCAAAGAGTCAATGTTAAGATGACAACAAATTACATCATAATCTTTTGATCTAAAATTAAAAGTAAATTTAAATTTAAAAAATATAAATGAGATAAATTTTCTCTGTACACGTTCCAATTGCTCCTTGTATTTTTTATAATGCGGAGACCAAATCTTAGATGCATATTCAACATTTGACCGTACTAAACCGAAATACAATATTTTAAGTGTTTCATAACTAAACTGACTACAGTGACGAAATAAAAAACCAAGAAGTCGCAATGCTTTTTTAGTAATGCTTTCAATGTGATATACAAATGTCAATTTACTGTCAAAATAAACACCCAGATCCTTCATAATATCAACCCTTTCTAAAACAATGCTACTTATCTTATAGCTATGTTTTAAAATATTAGTACGTCTGCTGTAGGTGACAACTTTACATTTATTAATATTAAGATCTAAACAATTAATACTACACCACAGAGATAGATTATCTAAATCGGACTGAACTTCAAAACAATTAGCTACATTATCAATAGCACAATAAAACTTTAAATCATCCGCAAATAGTAGACACTTTGAAAATTTAAAACAGTCAACTATATCGTTAATAAAAATACTAAATAAAATCGGACCAATATGTGAACCCTGTGGAACACCAGAAGGAACATCAATAATATTTGACAAATGATTTTTAATTTTAACCACCAGGGATCTATTATATAGGAAACTAGCAACCCAGCTAACAACATTAACATTGAACCCATAATTTTTAAGTTTTTGAATTAAAATACTGTGCTGTACACGATCAAATGCTTTACAGAAGTCTGTATAAATAGTCTTGTCATTTTTGTTTTATTATCTTTACACCCACTCATTTTTACAATCCAAAGAAAATAAGGATTAAATTTAAATGAACACATATTTATGTCGATTTTCTTACGCAATAATTCGCTTTTATTATCACAGACTAATTACGTTTTACGCAGAACTTGAAAGTATTTAACACTCTTAAAAAGGTTACAAAACTTAAATGCAGCAAACAAGCATACATTCTGGGGAATCACAGCGCTACGTGAATATACGGGAATAATCGTATCATACGGATGTATAAGAATCAATGAAATTCTGCAATAATTTGAATCCGACTATATTTTAAGCATTTTTAAGGTTTTCAAAAAATACCGCGTTATAGCAAACCAGCGTTAATCAAAGTAGCGTTAAACGAGGTTTTACTATATTAGTGTGTTAGCAGCTTTTAACGTAGTGGTAACACATAATAAACGGATAGTTTGCTGATGTTATCTGAAGGACTTACAATAAGTAGTGCGGGTAAGAGATATATATACAAACTGTTAACGGTGGAGGCTTCTACTTCGTTATACATAATTCTTCACAAATAAAAAACTTTTTAACTTTGTTTGTATAACACGGACTTTATTTAGTGACTACTATAATATATAAACTATAGTCACTAAATAAAGTCCGTGTTATACAAACAAAGTTAAAAAGTTTTTTATTTGTGAAGAGATATATATGTTGGTTAGTCTACTGTGTAAGGTACATTTTTAAGTAGTGAAAAATCGTTGGGCACTGCTGCGTTTCTTAAAATTTACAGAATGTTTATCTCCAGTATAATTCTTACTGTGAAATGGTTTAAGGCTGTCATTGTAAGTAATAATATCAGTTGGTACAAATATACATACCAGTTAAATAGACCCAGTTTTGAATGGGTCACTCTCCTAGAAATGAAAATTAATTTTGGGGAAAAATTCGATAATACTATAAACATTAAAATATATTCAACAAATACTACTACAAATACTCTTGTATCTTGATGTTATTGATAAGACTACTAAAATATTCTAAAACTGCCAATAATACACGTGGTTCTAGAATTGGTTCTACCTTAACCATTGACCTAGAAATAAATAAAACAGTATTTAAATTAGTTGTATTATATAATGTATTTTTTACCCGAAGAACATGGCGACACATTAAATGGGTATAGACCAGATGCTGCACAAGGTCCTGGTAAATCTAAAATAGGACAGATATTGTTTAGTTTTTTTATATATATTTTAATTTTACACTAGTAATTAAATATTATTTTTTACAAAGTACTTTATAAGTAATAATGTCTAAGAAATTAAAGAAAGCCTCACATTGATAAAGCAATTATTTGTTAGTCTAAGAAGTATTTTAAAAATTATAGCCAATTTAACCAATTTAAAGATCCGCATTCCATTTAGAGTTTGCAA
This sequence comes from Ontholestes murinus, assembly GCA_963969525.1. Taxonomy (NCBI): domain Eukaryota; kingdom Metazoa; phylum Arthropoda; class Insecta; order Coleoptera; family Staphylinidae; genus Ontholestes; species Ontholestes murinus. The sequence continues at coordinate 67,302 of CAXAKX010000949.1, forward strand.
ATAATCTTTTAAACTTAAATATTTTTGAATATTTAAAATTAGGCAAACCTAAAAATAAATATATGTGCGTATAGTAACTTTTGTATTAAAAATACCATTAGTTCGATTTTCTAATAGAGCTAATATATTGTTATATGTATTTGTGTTATACCTTTTTTCTATGATTTTTTTAAATATATATAACGTATGGTTATATGTACTTGTGTGATTGACTTGTATTTTGAAGACTTCAGTCTTTAGATATTAATAATTAGGTATTATTTATTTATCTAACATAACAAATAAATTCTATACTATACATGATAATTTGGAAAGCATTTGGAAAGGCTCGATTCACAGAATGTGTGTTCTTCCATTCTTACCCTATATTCTTCTTCAGGTGACAGTTGCTCCACGAAGACTCTCTTAATGATTATTGATCAAATTATTTGCTAAATATGGATTTGTTTACCATAAAATTTGAAGCATAGATCTTGAGGATAGTGTTCACGACTTTTTGTATTATGCTTCTTTTAAAGCCATTAATAACATTTTCAACTAATGTTTAGATGAAATTACTATATATTGCTAATGGATACAATTTGTTAAAAATTGTTGGTATATAAATATAGAAAATAGTACTAATTTAAAAAAAATCGAATCATCATCAATCGATTTTAATTCAATTGCTCAATTTTTAAGATAAGTTTTATATTATACAACCCAAAGAAATAATATATGGTGTATGTATATTAAGAAATAAAGAGTTAAAACATATTTTCATAAATAAACGTATTGGTGAATTTATATTAAAATCTATTCATTTTAGATTATTTACATTAATGTTAATTATTGTTTAATAAAATATTTTATGAGATCAGTATTATTAGAAACTCAAATTTATCTATTGGTTTTAAACATGTAAAAGTTTCTACGAATAAATTTAACTGAATTTCTGTTACTAACTGCAATTTGTAAAATATAATAATTTCACATTCTATAAAATATATTTTGTATACATACTTTGATTGCAGATTCCATTAACTGATTCTGGACAAGGTTGTGATATTAATACACATTTACCATTCTCTTCCATAAATCCTGCCGGGCATTTTGATGGTTGTTCTACAACAGAAGAAAAAAAAGTGCAGGCGTTACATCTAACAAACGGATGTTGACCTTAAACTAAAACACTACATTTATAGTTTTAATTTTGTTCTTCTTCACTGAGAAAATGGAAAATGTTTATAGCATCAACATATTCGCTCGACCAAACTCTTTTGGCCTTTATTTTTTTAATTTTATATAAGAGCATATTTGTATGTATTAGATGAATATTATCAAAATCGTTTTTGATTTGTATGCCTTTTAAATTAACTTTTATGATTTATTGTATACTAATAGGAATTATACAGACCTGTCTTGCAAATTCCTCCAACGTTGATCATTCCAAAAGGACACACGATTGGTAATTGAGAATTAGGCACACATTGTCCATTGACTTTTTTATAACCATCCGCACAGGCATCGTCCCCTATAAAATATATAAACTAAATAAAATAAAGAAATCCTATATCTAAATTACCGAGTATTATCGAACCTATAACATCGCGTAAGTAAACTTTTTATTGCTATTGAATCATAAAATAATAATAAAGATTTGTATTTAATTACCTTGAAGCTCGCATACTCCATTTATGTAAATGTAATCAAGCGGACATTCAACCAAAACTTTTATATTGGCCACTGAAATAAGTAAAAATTAATATATTATTATTTTAGTTCGCACATATAATTAGTAATTAATTATGTTAATTTTTGCTTACATCAAATATAATATATAACATAATATTTCATAAGAAGAATAAGTATAAATACAAGGTGTCATATAAGAAAGAGTACATTACATTTCTTAAGCCTTCTGTGTAAAAGTAACAAATCTGAGGGATGCTGGGGGTACGTCAAGGGGTAGTTTAGTTTTTGGCAATTTGGTCGCTATAGAGCGTTTTTCAGAAGCGAATCACGTGTTTGTGTGTGAGTTTTACAAAAATACTGATTTCCTCACTATCTTATTTTTTGATGAAGCTTATTTTCATATTAATGGGTATGTGAATAAGAAGAACTACCGCTACTGGAGTACAAGAAATCCAAAACGTAAGGAAGAAATACCTCTATATTTACCTAAAATGACTGTATGAGCTGTGATCTCTTTTTTTTAAGATAAAATGAATAAGAGGAGGGGTAGTTACAGTTAATTCGATGCGTTATGTGATAATGCTAGACAAATTCTTGGTGCTTAAACTTTCCTGGCTATAATCAAAGAACATGGTTTCAGCAGGACGGAGTAACGTCACACACGCCCCACAGGTCTTGACTACGAGTTGCCTGACAAATTGATCGCTGGGAGAGGTGATATAAATAGGCGTTCGCGCAGTTCTGATTTAATTCCTATGGGTTATTCTAAATCTAAAATTTACGCCAATAGGCTAACTTTTCTGGTGCACTTGAAAAAAAATCTATCGCAAAATTTGTATTTTTAGATATAACATTAGACCCAAAGAGCTTGAAACGTTGATCGTTGAGAGTTGTAATATATTTAAATTTTATTTATTGTTTGATTATTAATGGATGAATGAGAAATGAAATCCTTTTAGGTTTCAGAAAATAAAATATACAAAGAAGTAATAAAGATAGTTGGTAAATTACAAAGGAAGGGGATAATTCATTGAATTTTATATTTTTTTTTATAAAACTCACAACAAAGCAATAAGAAATAATTCTGCCAAACTGTTGAAAAGTTTAACAGTAATGTCTGTAGGATACCAGATAATAAACAAATTTAAAAAAAACAGAAAAAGACGCATTTAAAGAAAATATTTATGGAACAAAATAAAGACATCGATGAAAAAGCAGAGACAGAGATACAATACAAATTTATATCTATACCAAGCACTTAAAAATAAAAACAAAGGATTAAAAATCAAAAAATAAATTATGTTTTGAATAAGAAAATATTACTATCATTTTTTAACAAGGAAAATATATAACGACCACAGAAACATTACACAGTCAAAAGTAGATCACAGCCGACTTGAAGTACTTCTTAATGAATGGGGACATTTTTTCTGCGCCAACCTTGTAGTTTTCTATGACATGCTTCTTGATGGCTTGCAGAGAAGAGGCGTGGCTCTTTCAGGCTCTTGACTTGATTGTGATGCAGATCATCTCCGAGATTAGGCTTTTTAAAACGCGAACTCTGCATCTCTTCCAAAAACGATTATTTAAGTTAGACAGGGTGCCTACTGTGAGGCAAGAGTAACATCCATTGTTAACCGTAGTGTGCCTACTAACTTAAATAATTGTTTTTGGAAGAGATGCGGAGGTCTAACCTAGGGCATCCTCGCCCAGACGTAGGGCAAAGGCGCGTCTGGATCATTAAAGATAATATGGAGTTGAAGTGAATATTTATAAAACTTATAGTATCTATAAGGTTGTCGGAAAGAGATGGTGCTAGCACTTTTTTTTGAACTACTATAGTAAATAGGATTTATTTTTTGGTTATGTCATTCGACAGCTGAGGGTTGTAGCTTCATCACAAAAAAAATTAAGTATTTTTTTTAGTTTTGTATATTTTACAAAATTCCGTGCTGGTGATTTTAATGTCAACGATGCTCCTCGGTCAGGGAGGCCAATCGAGGTTGATGATGACCAAATAAAGATACTGATCGAGTCAAACTCACGTTACACGACTCGCGAGATTGCAGAAACATTATATCCATCATTCAAGCGTTCACGATCACCTACAGAAACTGGGATACACAAGCATACTCGATATTTGGGTTCCTCATGAACTTAAGGAAATTCATTTGACAGCGCGTATAAACGTCTGCGATATGCTCATTAAACGTGAGGAAAACGATCCTTTTTTAAAACGAATGATAACTGGTAATGAAAAGTAAATTGTTTACAACAATGTGGTGCGCAAACGGCCTTGGTCCGGACGTGGTGAATCGTCAAAAACGATAGCGAAGGCAGACAGTCATCAGAGGAAGCTTATGCTCTCAGTGTGGTGGGATTTTAAAGGTGTCGTATATTTCGAGCTCCTACCAAGGAACCAAATTCGGATGAGTACTGTCGGCACTTGGATAGTTTGAAGAAATCAATCATCCAGAAACGTCCAGAGCTCGTTAATCGTAAATGAGTTGTGTTCCATCACGACAACGCGAGACCACATACGAGTATGATTACTACAATAATTGATCCACCTTGGATGTGATGTTTTGCCACATCCAGCATATTCGCCTGACCTTGTGCCATCAGATTTACACCTAGTTCGCTCTCTTCAAAACTCTTTGCGTGGTTTAACATTTATTTCAGATGATGCTGTAAATCTGCACCTTATTCAGTTTTTCGCGGATAAAGACAGATCCTTCTATGAACGAGGAATTATGAAACTCTCTGAAAGACGTAACTGGTGTTGACCTGTGCAGTAAAATTTTTGGGACCATACTAATCAATTGATCAAACTTATTTACTTCAGATTAGGTAGTAAGTAGGTATTGCTACTAACTGTACTTAGAACTAATATAACCTTAAAAATATTTATCCACATAAAAGTAGCCAATGTGCGCGCATTGTTTGTGGTACGTTTGAATTAACCTGAAATTTGCAAAAGAGTTGCGATTAAAAATTTTATTTGTATTAATTGGCACAATATATGTCATATGGCATGTAATAATAAAAATAAGAAAATTAAATGTTTGGGTGGGCACATAATTATATGTTGTGCGAAAACTCTGAATAATACTTCGTTAAATTCAAGCATCGAATCGATTAAACAAGTAATTATAGCTGATTTAAATATCACTCAACGTGTGAAAAAGAAGCAATCGAAGTCGAAAAAACATTAACAAAAATTATAAATGAACTTCAAGATAAGTTGAAAGCTTTAACATGCGAATTAACAAAAGTGTCGAGGCACAATAGAGATCTTGAAGATGAAATTAACAATTACAAAGACCTATTGTCCACATCTACACGTCAAATATCACCAAATTCGCCGATCTCATCCACTAACAACTGCTCTGATTATTTGGTTCAAGAACAAGGAACAATATGAATAAGTGGTAAAATTTTTCTTATTCGTTGCGTGTAGTTTGTCAAAATTCTCCGTGTTAATGTCGTACTATGCGATGTATTGCTCCAGTCCATACGGATATTGTTCTTGTTGTTGCCAACAGATCTACCCTCAATACCAAAATTATCTAAACCAAACTGGAGGTAAATGCATGCCGAAGAAAAGAAATCAGTGCGTGGTGAAATCACTTAAGGGTGAATGCTTTAAAACACCGGCCCTACAACCAAGGAAATTCAGATCGTTGTAATTTATTTCGAATTGTTGTCCTTCAGACTATTACTCTACTACAGAATCCTTAGGTAACGCGAAAATTACGTTCCAAAAGAATGCCGTCATTATTGGAAGGAACAGGTCGATACAGAAACCGAAAATTGCCGTTTTGATCGACTGATATGAAAGAAACTAAACTGCAAATTTTATTCGATACTGTTGATTAATTACTTTATGTCATTTTCACGTGCAACATTTAATGTACTTAGTGTTAACGTTTTAACGTTTAATTGGATAATATACACTTCACTCAAGACGACCACGCATTTACCATGGCTGGTACAATCGATGTTCTAAAAGGAGAACGAGTCAATATTACCTTAATAAAACAACTTTTAAATAACATAATATTTAGAACGAATTTACATATCATTGTAAGCCCTTTTGGAATAAAAGATTTATTTTGAATAAATTTATTCCTGCGGTTAATACACAGATTATGAATTGAATTGTGCAAGTGATTTTATTATCACCTTTTGCGATACTAATACACTATCAATTAATATTATATACATATATATATACAACATCTTTATTAACAAACACAAATACAACAATGGTGATGTGGCCATCATAGTAGTTTCCCTATATTTTTCTCGAAAACTATGAGGTTTACGCAAAAAGGCTATTCTTAATAATTTATTCAGTTTTAAATTCTCTACAATTATTTGTGATATAAGTTTTACGTAACTGCAATAGTTTATTAGTAATTTTCAAGAAATATCAAAATTTTCACAAGTAATACCATAAGTGATGGCAATTTACTCGAATAAATTTTGTTTTTGCATGAAAGTTTGTTGCTTAGCGATTTTAATGAGAGCAACTGTCACGAAAAAATCACGAGCCGCCAGGCGAGTGATTTTTTCTATCAGTTGCTCGAATAAAAATCGCGATTAAGCAACAAACTTGAATGCGCTAAAAACAAAATTTATTCCGATTTAATTGTCATCACGAATGGTATTTGGAAAGACTATTCCACGACTTGAAACGAATATCGGTGAATGGTTAAATGTTTATATTAAATTTTTTATGATATATCTCCTGCAGTATTTTGGTCGAAAAATTCGACATTGATTAAATAACACCTCCCTTATAATCATTTGCATTTACCTTCTTTATATTATACGCCCAGTCATCATAATCGCGGCAAGGGTTTCCATTAAAGTTTTGCTAACAACTGGTAGTTTTTATCGGCGCAGATTTCTTCAAATCGTTTCCAAACACACGATCTCGTTTAAGTTTGATTTTTTGGTGCAGAACTTGTCACCGTCGCATTTATTATGGATGATGAAGTGTTACCAAACCTTTTGATTTTATAACCTACTTGCAACTGACATACGTAGAAACAACGTTTTTCGCTTTTTTATCAAGGCTAATTCAATTCATTTGCCGGGAAATAGCTAACTTCAGGTTATTCAGGTGAATAAATAGCAACTTGGTGTTTATTCACTTAAAAATTGACGTGATTGGCTAAAAAATATCACATGCCTCATTTTCATTGGCTACATGCAATAGGAGTGGAATAGTCAATTTTAATTTTTTTTCTCGAAAGTTAAGAATTTTATAAAAAATATGTTTTGATAAAACTTGTTCAGTTTCTTGTTCTCTTTAACTTTTATTTTAAAATGTTTGTAATATTTTGCATATTAAAAAATATATCAGAAAAAAATAAAAAATGGCCGCGAGTAAACATCCACTTCCGGTTTTTGAATATACACCAAAAGCTTTTCAGTTCAAGTTTGAAGTTCCATCTCAAACAAATCATTCGTTTTTGAGATACAGCGCCCACCGACAGACAGACACACAGACACACATACAGACACAATTTTTTTTTTCTCCAGAAATTAGTGTTTTGGGTTCAGGGGATCCCAAAACGGATAATAAATCAAAAAAATCACGAAAACAATGGTCCCCCTATATATACTATATAGTGAAACTAATAATATAATACATGAATGATACAATTGGCGTTAGTGTGTTAGTTTGCTACATGGCTATCGACCAGCGGTCTTTCAGCCTGGATTTGTCATTGTCAGCATGTTTCGTCAGTCTGTCTGTGATGGTGATGGATGATGTGATGCGATGAATTAAAATGTTGTGAATGAAGGGGTTTTGTATTTTGGGAATTGGTTAGGATTTCTGCACAAGAAGTAAAAGAAAAGGATGTGATGGTTAAAGGAATTTTTGGAGAATTTTTCACTGAGGTATAGAAGGCGTTCATTAATGGGAATAACAGAGGTAAAGTTGGTTAGAGGGATTATGCAGAGGATTATTAGGATGGCGGATTTTGGTAAGGATTCTTAAGGAGGATCGCTCGATAACTTAGATATTGTGGAGAGTAGGATTGCAGGAGTGGGAGAAAAGGACAATACCATAGTCAAGTTTAGGGCGGCAAATCATTTTATAAATTTTAACAGCTGATTTGGTGGAAATTCCCTTGTTTTTGTAAGTTAAATTTCTGAATAATTTGGCCCTGGTGATGATTTTCATTTTGTTTAGAGCTGTGTGATTTTTAAAATTAACTTTTTGATCTATCGTAATGCCTAGGTATTTTATGGATGTAGAAGGGGAAACAGTTGTGTGGGAAATATGAATATTGTGAGCAGGATTATTGTTACGGTGATAGGAAATTAGAAGCTGGGATTTATGGGGATTGATTTTAATTAGCCATTTGCAAAACCTGTGTTGAAGGGTGTCAATAAGCTGCTGGAGGGATTGAAGGGCTTTAGGTACAGAGGGTGCATGGGAGTTACGGCTGTATTGTCTGCATATTGAATGAGGTATTTAGAGGGATTAAAGTACAGAGGATCCGGGTTATAGATATCAAAGCAGATTATGTTGTAGAATAAAGGAGATAGAGGGGATCCGTGGGGTAGACCTTGTACAGGAGCGAAGGGAGTGGACTAGGAGTTGTTGAGTTTGACTTTAAGGGATCTGTTGGAAATGAATTGCTTGATAATGAAGATAATATGAGTAGGAATCTTAAGGAGGTAGCATTTGTATAACAGACCTTGATGCCACACAGAGTCAAAGGATTTTTGTATATCCAGTAGTAAGACGGCTGATTAATTTCGTTCAAGGTGTGTTTTTTGGGTGTTTGAGGTAAGGATGGTAAGTGGAAGGGTAGTGGATCGTTTTGGGAGGAAGCCAAATTGGTAGTTTGGGATACGGTCACGGATGAGGGATAGTATTTTGTTTTTAAGGAGTGATTCGTAGAGTTTTCCAAGGACAGGAAGTAGCGTAATAGGACGGTAGCTGGATATTAGGGATGGAGGATGGTCACGTTTGGGGATACAAATGATTATTCCTAATTTCCATTCGGAGGGGTAATATTTATGTTGGTAAATGAAATTGAGGATGTTGAGGATATGGACGTGTATGTGGGATGGTAAGGATTTTAGTATGTCTATGTACTAGGCGTGTCCAGTTGCCGTATTTTTGCCCTTCTTCAATATGCTAAAATAGTCTTCTTGTGTAAAAATATACGTCGGTTTTGAACTGTCATTGAATCTAAAGAAGTCATTGTACCAGTCGTTTACATGTTGAAGGGTTGATTGGTCAAAATTAGGGTAGTGTGTCCTTGAATAAATGGAATTGAAATGGTGTGAAAATTTACATGTGATAATGTCTGGGTCTGTTATAGTGATGTCGTTGATAGGGTCGTATAGTTCTTGTAATTTGTCCGTCTTTTTGTATGTACTTAGTTTTTTAATTTCGGTCTAGAATTTTTTACCTCTTGAATCGTTAATTTTCTTGCAGCTGGTAATCCAAGTGTCAGTCTTATACTCCATAATTAGTTTTTTAATGTGTTTGCTTAGTTTGTTGAATTTTTGACGAAGTTCAAGAGTATCCGCTAGTTGAATGTCTCTGTATATTTGTCTTTTGTATTTGATAAGGCGGAGGATAAAATTTGGTAGGGGATATTTATAAAATTGTCTCTTAATTTAAGGGGTGTTTTATTTAATAGATCTATATAGGATATCAATGAATTGGGTAATGGTGTTAGGATTTATGTTAAGATTGGAAATGATGAATTGTGTAAAGTCTGTAGAAACTGTCTTTATGCCAGATACTTATTTTAAAGGTGATGGCTAGGTGATCAGAGCATAGGTCGGGGACTATATTGACAGAGTGGATGAGGTTTTGGATATTCTGGGTACAAAGTAGGACATCATGAGTGGTTGGTTGTGAGTTATTCATTATAAAAGTGGGTGGAGTAGGGATTCGTACGAAGTTAGAGTTGGGTAGGAAAGATGAAAGGTCGGGTCGGGCTTTAAGTTTATTTATATTAAAATCGCCAATGATAATTGTATTGTCGAAGAGTGTTGCTTTTGCAAAAATGGAGTCTTCGAAGGGGGAATGAGGGTGAATGTATATAAGAAACAAATTAATTTGGAATGTGGGGAAGGAAATAGTGAAATGTAAACATTCATTTAGGGGGTGATTTATTTTTGGAAGATTTGCTTTGCTAATTTTAACAGAATATGGGGGGCGGAAAGGTCGAACATAACAACAAACGTTCTATTTCCGGAAAAAGGTGCATGAGTGTCGATATTGTACGAGTTGATGAATCGTTCAAGCAGTTTTTTTCAATAGAGATTGACAGTCGGAATTAGTAGGGTTATTTATTTCGGTCGTGTAGGTGTCTAGAATGTGATCATGAAGGGTGATTGATTGATGAACGCGTGATTCTTAAATGTCCCTGTCGTTGATTTGCGCTGATTTTTTATTTGAACAGTGTATTTTGATTTGCGTATTCCTTCAATGGGTTGACGTGGTCGATTTGGACATTTGGTAGACCGTAATCCTCTTTACCACAGGATGTGCATTTTATTGGTAGTTGAGTTGGGCAGGCGGAAGTAAAATGTTCACCTGTGCATTTAGCACAGCGAATTGTATCCTTATAATCAGCTGTTGTGTGGTCGAATTTTGAACATTTATGCAATTACATGGAAAAGGGTATTAAATGTATCTGCTTCTATGTCACAGTTAATATCACATTTTTTTGTTTTTACTTTTTATTAAGGACCACATAGCCATTGACTGATTGCTAGAATCCTTAATGAACTTTTCATTCGCTGAAAATTTAGCCTCTTTTAGAGCAATATTGTATTTATTTTTATATATTTTGTATTGAGGTAATACATCAGGATATTGCAGACTAGCATCTTTTAACATTAGTGTTTCCCGCATTTTACGAAGATTGTGGTTATACCAGCTAATATCGTTTCTATTTCTAGAAAATATTTCAGGGAAAGATTTTAATACGAGAGTTTCGAGCGTCTGTAAAAAATAATGAAACAGTCTCAACATCGCCCCTGTGGTTAAAAGTATAATTCCAGTCTGTGTTAGACAAGTAGAAATGGAGTTTGCAATAACCTGCTTCAGTGAAGGGTCTAACTTTGTCTTATTAGAGCTTACTGTTGTTATTTGTTTACTGACGTGTATACCAATATGATCAGAGAGGCCTATGTCAATTGGCTTCACCTCCATATTTGATTCGTCAATGTTAGAGAAAATATCTAGGCAGTTACTCCCTCTAGTATTAAATTCAACTCTACTTGTGAGACCATATGTAGTAAATAAATTTTAAATTGAAAATAAACAATACCATAATACTTACAGCGTATCGTTTACAATTTTCAATTATTTAAGCATATTATTAAAGGCATTTGATAGCGTGAATCTAATCAACAAGACTTAGCAGTTGATTTTAATGTCAGATTTCATGGTGATGACATCAACAAGTACTAACTTTTAGATTTTGTAGTGTCGCAATAATTACATTGATAATATGTGTACAAACTTTATGAAAAATTTGACAGTACAACCTCTTGAAATTGGGTTATTAGAGGTATTATATATAATTTTACCACTGTGGAAATAATAAACCAAGAGTTAAAAATACAAGACCAATTACAAAATGTAGTAAATTAATTATTTTTAAATTGCTTTACAAGGAATACTGGTATTTTTTTTATGGAATTTCTAACGTAAATGAATGTTTTGATGAAGAATTAATGAATGTTTCAATGAAGAAGTCTTTCGAAGAGTGGGCTTAGAGCGGGAACTCTTACTCAATATCGAAAAGCGAAAAACAACATTCGGGTCATGTAATGAGGCACCAACCATGCGAACTACAGCGTCTGAAGTTCCAGGAGAAGATACAAGAAAGAAGAGGCATTAAAAGGAAAAGAATGGTGTGGCTCCGGAACAATAGGCAGTTGACAGGGATGGGGTTTGAAGATTTAATGAGAGCAACAACAGATAGGAAATCATACGCTGAAAGAGTCGCCAACCTCCTCCAGAAAAGGCACCTAGAGAAGAAGAACACTTAAAGTGAATTATGTGAACTTACATTTTTTCTAAAATAATTACTGCTTATTAAATTATTGGACCTGTTTTGATTTATGAGTTTTCAAATATTAATAAAAATACAGCGAGTTGTTAATTAATAAATATTTAAAAATATAAGTTTTTATTTACCATATTTCAATTTAGTGAAAGAATAAAGCAGTGTTAATTATTCAGGGGTGGTAAAATATGTTTAGTGTTACAGAGACATATTTAATTTCTAATACATTCAGGGTGATGAACTACCTTAATGTTTTTAATTAATTATTTTTTAAATTTTGTTAGATACCAGAACAAGTACCATTTTCATCGGGTCCAAAATGTTAATTTTTTAGGGGATAAAATATAGAAATGTTTTATTGCGACTTAACAGGCACAGTTACTTCTTTTAGTAATTTACAAAATGTTGCTAGATTTATATAAATTTTTGTTTGAGTTTTTATTTTTTTTATTCCATCTATTATAGAATCAATTTCATACGAGGGTAGATTGAAAAGTTTCCGGAATGGGCAAGAGATGGCGCGCGTATCGTGAAATTGTTATGATGGTTGTCAAGGCTAACCTATTTTAGGTAAGCTGTCAAATTTTCAGACACGTGCGTCGTTCCGTTTTTGTTTATTAGGATATCTTGTGAAGCAAGTCAGGCACTTTTGCAAAAATGGATAAAAACGAATTTCGTGCAGTCATCAAACATTTCTGGATGGATGGGAAAAAGGCGACGGAGATACGAGATATTTTGCAGAAAGTTCATGGCACATCCACACTTTCATTTTCGACTATTAGTTTCTGGGTGAGCGTACGAGGACCAAGGATGAACCACGCAGTGGATTTCCAAAAACGGCCACAAATGAAGAAATGGTCGACAAAGACCATGATCTCGTGTTAGCCGATCGACGAGTGAAGTTGCACGAAATAGTAGAGACCACGGGCATTTCATATGAACGTGTGCAAAATATCGTGCACGAACATTTGGGCATGAGGAAGCTGTCGGCGGGATGGTTGCCGCGTTTGCTGACTATGGACAACAAGCGAAATCGTGTGACCACTTCGAAAGAGTGTTTGGCCTTGTTAAGACGTAATCCAACGGATTTTTTCGCCGATATGAAACATGGATCCACCACTACACACCAGAAACCAAGCAGCAGTCGAAACAGTGGATTTCTCCAGGCGAATCTGCTCCGAAGAAGGCAAAGACTATCCCATCGGCTGGAAAGGTCATGGCCACCGTTTTTTGGGATTCGCAAGGTGTGATACACATCGAATTTTTGCAGAAGGGAAGAACTATCACGGGACAATACTACATCGATTTATTGGATCAATTCAACGGCATATTGAAGAAGAAACGGCCTCATTTTCAGCGGAAAAAGTGCTCTTCCACCACGAAAACGCGCCGGCCCATTCATCCCGAATCGCCAATGCTAAATTGGTTGAATTGGGCTACGAGGTGGTGCCGCATCCCCCGTACTCTCCAGACCTGGCCCCATGCGACTTCTTTTTGTTCACAAACATGAAAACTTGGCTCGGAGGCAAGCGCTTTACGTCAAATGAGGAGGTCATCGACGCCACTAAAGCTTATTTTGCAGAGTTCCCGAAATCATATTTTTCTGAAGACTTAAAAAAGTTGGAGCACCGCTGGGAAAAGTGTATCGCCCTGCAAGGGTACTATGTTGAAAAATATAAAATAAACTCTTTAATTACTGCGTTTTCTTCATTCCGGAAACTTTTCAATCTACCCTCGTATTGGGTATTAATTTTATATAGTAATATTTTTTGGATTCTCGACATTAACTAAATGAAAAAATTGACTCGAAATATGGTTTATTTCTGGCATTAGGACAGCCAAGAGACAAAATTAAGAAGCAAATGAGGGAATAGGTTTGCAGCAGTTATATGAAATTCATTTAGTAGAAGATTATATTGGCATCAGCGACGTGCGACCATGCAAGGTTAGACTATGCTCTCTATAACACCTTAAGTAAAGAGGACTTAGAGAACACATAAGTGCATATAATAACTTTAGCGACACAATCAACTTTCGCTAATCACATCCTGGAAAATTATCAACAGTTTGAAAAAGATGCTGGAGGTTACAAACTTTATAAAAATAAACCAGATATTCCCGTAATAAATGACTAGGCCTATTATTCTCTTCTTCATTTAAGGCGTTATAATGTTCCATAAGTTTCCAGGGTAAAATTAAGTGTTAATAGTTTGAATATGACAAGCGGAAATTGTCGAAACGTCAGTCTTGAGAATAAATATTGTTGTGAGATATTTATAAAGGTATAATCTTATTGCAATTTTTATTTTTATTTATTAAAAAATGTAGACTTGATTCTTACTTGAATGTTACTTGAAATTTATACACATTATAAAATTAGAAGGTTAATTAAATATTTGGATTTGTTCCACTATATGGTGAAATTAACATAAAAATGTTTAATCGCGAGTGAAGTTTATTTAAAATTCCTTCCTATTATAATCACAAATAAAGTAACTTTTAAATTTTCGTATCATAAACTGAAAACAGTTTGTCTTCTGTAATTATGGTAATAGTTGAAGAAGAAATCTCAAATGATGAACAAAATTTAATACTTCGATACTATAAATGAGTTATTTTATGGGCCACAAACATATAAACTGTAATAATACAAATAATTGTAAGTAGTCTAGAATATTTTTATAATCATTAATTGATGGAAAGTAGACAATACTCTGTAGTCGCCGAAGTTCCACCGCAACAAATCCCTGTACTATGTGGAAATTGTAGCAGCTCCAAACTGATTACCGACAAATGTGTCGATAAAACCAAATGTTTAAAATGTTTCCGACCGCACGATACAATTTACCACATATCCACATTTACTCGCATACGAATCCGACAAACATGTATTATGATCGGAGAAATACCTTAAGGGACAGACTGCTGTAATACCTATAATGCCAATTATGCTTATAAAGTCTATCGACAAATTATCAGCATAGAATTAAAAAGAGGTAATAACTTAAAATAAACTAAATAATCCTACACATTCAGCATTGAATTTGCTCTTTTTCGTGTAACCCATTTTATATACTAATAAATGACAAGCAAAAGATAAATCTTAATACAGAGGTCAGATAAGGAAGAGTTATAAAATAATATATTTGAAATGAAATGACTAAGGCCTTACTGGAAACTGTTGAAATATAATGAATCACTCATTTTTGCGGAATAAATAAATCATTAACTTTTAATTTAATGATTCTACTGACTGCTATATCTAAATCAACATTCTATAAAAGACTTATACGAGAGGTTTTCAATAATTAATGCAACACATTCCTTTCTCGGCGGCTGTAACGGGGGTGCGTTAGATATAATGGGCAGCAATTGAGTTTCTCCTGGCGGAAAACCAGGACATCTCAGATATTCACAGACGCTTGCGGAATGTCTATGGAGATCTGGCAGTCGACAAAAGCATGGTGTCAAAAATAGTGTTTTGTAGCAAAAGAAGAATAACATGGTGTATTTAAATGCTGAATACGACAACCCTTGTTTCGGAAAATAAATGTGTTGCATTATATATTGAATACTTCTCGTATGATTTGACTTCTCTCTAGCAAAAGGTATTTGCAAATAGAAAAGTCATAATTTCATCATAATTTTGCATAAACCACTTAATACAAAGGAAACAATTAATTTAATTAGTATCGATGCCTACTGCTGCATAACCTGTGTTACCCTTTATTGATATAATTCCAAATTGTGAATTTTCTTTCCTTTAAATAACCGTCTTTCTTTACCATCATCAATTCTTGTTGTTAGTAATTGAATGATACGGGTTTTGAATTTCAGTCAAGTTGTTACAGCTATAAAATTCAAAACCATTCGTGCAAATATGTAAAAGACAACTTATTTCCGAAATTTATATGTTCTTCTATCACCTAATAAAAAGCAAGAAACGCAAACATGCCAATTTGGTGTTGGATGCTCCTTTTTTTAAGAATTATTGGACACACTTCTCGAAAACACCATCTTGTATATACAAAAGATACAAGAATAAATACGACGTTGTACTTACTAATTAAGTGGAAATTGAACGAATTTTGGTCCGAAGAGTGCTTAGGTTTTCAATTATTTCCTGCTAGCTTATCTCAACGAAGATGTATGTTTCTGATGTAACAATACCGATACAAGGGATGAGCGAAAGAAGTTGAATAAGCTTGTTACTGCTAGAGACGTATTTGAAAAATTCAATGAACAGTGTAGATGTATCTTTCGCATGTACAATCCAATCAATATGAGATGCAAAAACATTTTACACGTTGCATTTAGAGATCTATGCTAGAAGGCAACCTGAACGTCCTTACAATTCTGTAACAGTAGTCATTCTAAGACTAACGAACCACATCTCAGGAACTGAAAGGAATTTTACTATGAATCGATGGTACACTAGCGTAGAAGCTCTAAGTCGTTTGTTGAATGATCACCACCTAACTGTAGCTAGCACAATACAATCCAGTCGAAACTCTTTGCCGAAAGAAGTTAACAATGTTAAAGATAGACCTGTAAAGTCTTCATTTTTTTCATTGTGTCGATGTAGATGAAGATGGCTATTGGTGTGTTTATTTTGGCATGCTCAGCCTAGGAGCAATCAACGCATTCATAATAAATAAAACCAGATAAAGAATTTTCAAAAAAAACAAACGACCATTTTTAGAGAGTTTGGGCAAAGACTTAGAAAACATGAAACTACGAACGAGTATGCCAAATCTACCGCGGATGTAAGGCTATAAGCGGCTAAATTCGCTGGTGTCTCAGTCACAGAAGAGCCCCGACCGACGACTTCAACTGCTCGAAAGAGGTGCAAATTCTGCAAGGATCAAAAATCAAGATATTCGTGCAAGTTTTGTGGTTCCTGTATTTGTTGGAACACAAAAAACCATGCTGTGCCGACTGTGCGGCAAAATTTGAGTAATTTGTAATGTGATTTTCGATTCAATATTTTGTGTGTTATATTTATGTACACTCACTTTATATTTTTTTATCTTTATTCAGCCATATGCTTAACAAATACTTGTATGTTATTGTTATTACCTTTTCCGTTTTTTTCAATTTATAATTTCTTTTGAAACTTGTATTACATGTAATTTTTTTTATTAAATGGAAACCCAATGTTTTTTTCACAAATATGTTTACTCTTAGAAGTGCAAAATAGACCAAGTTAATGAATGCATACCTGAAACTGGGTATATTAATGTGTTATTGGGGGGAAAAACACAGTTTGAGTCTGAGATTCCTAACTCTTTGTATTAGTGAAAATGATGGTAGCGACCGTTACTATGTGGTAGTTCATTTTAAAAAAGGTTAAATGAAAATAATTTTTAAGTTTTTATACCACTATTTATTGTATAATATACACAAACAAAGTTTACAATATATTATCAATTTTGACACAACTATAGTTTCGACCTTTGCAGGTCATTATCAAGTGTTGAATGAAGAAGAATACAGGGTGTTAACAATTTATAGGGGAGGTATGAATTTTTAATGAACCTAATTAGGACTGAGATTTATTACAATGGATTAACTAAATATGCCGATCGGATTAAGGTGCGGTGTTTTCAGAAGAGGTACATGTCATTATAAGAGCTTAAATAATGGCGAAGAAATTAAATCCGTCTGCTCATTAAGCAGATTAGAATTAATGTTCTTGCTTTGGCGGTATATCTCTAATGACTCCAAAAGATTAAGCCTTTGGCCTTTATTGCAAAAATGTAAAAGTTTTAAATTATCCATATGTGGAAATGAATGATTACACTCTAAGAAATGATTTGAAAAAGAACTTGTTGTATGTCTAAGTCTGAATGCTCTATAATGTTCATTGTATCTCTTTTCAAAACTCCTACCTGTCTGTCCTACATATGTGCTGTTACATTCGGAACATGAAATTTGGTATACTCCCGATTTTTTAATAGATTCTATCTAAATCTATTAAAAAATCGGGAG